>JACEGR010007655.1:0-46319 GCA_014170235.1 Listronotus bonariensis
GGAGTTGGTCCAGTGGAATATTTAATAGTTCATAACTTTAATACGCAACATTTTTGACTAACAAAATTTATCGGAGAGTTTTACTAAGGGATATTTAAAAATGGAAAATCAAAATCTAAGCCATTCACGAATTCTTTATCAGAGGGCTTAATTAAAAAATAATAATAATAATCACTGATATACTGGGCACCATTTGACGCACAAGGACAAAATTTTAAAATGCCCCCCTGTACAAGGTGCCCCAAATTCGAGGGTGACCATTGGGATTTCAGCAACCGTAAAAAATACAGTTGTTTAAATTAGCGCGAAGTTGCATAACTAGGAGCACTTCAATGTACCTCTAATTCAAAAAATTTTAGAAAACTTTTGGATATGTGTAAAGAACCAAAATTTGTGATTTGGTTTTTATTTTTTTGTAATGATATTCACCATTGAATACTCCTTGGAAAGCTTTATCGAATATAGGGTATTTCTTTGGATTGTCCCATTTGAAAAAACAAAGTTAATAGTTTGGTTTCTCAAAGACGAAAAGTCGCATTTAAAATATGTAGAGGTCAAAAGTTGCTATCAGAAAGTGCTTTTAGTTTTAATAGTGTTTTAAATACGCTGCTTACAAAATAAAGAACGAACAACATTTTTGTTTTCAGTCATATTCGGATTTTTAAATAATAATAATAATAATAATAATACATCAAAGAGCTCCTAAATAAACTTTTCCCTTATTTGTATCTCATACGGTTTTTGAAAGCCCAATAGTTACCCTTGAATTTGGGGACATCTTGTACAATTTTTAAATAATATACCTAGTATTTCAAAAATAATTTTTACAATGGAAAGTAATCACATTTATTTAAAAATATTAAAATATTGTATTTTATGTCCAGTTTACAAAAAATGTTTTAAAATCCTCTATCTATATACACACAACTTAGTCTACTTAGAGTTGCAGCTTTAAGAAATTAAGAGGATGCCGTAGCACGTTAAATTCGCTAAAACGCGATTCGCTGCTGTTTTTAAATATTTATTTGGGAAGAAAAGCATTTTTCTACATATAAAGGTTTTTTTTAGAGAGATGAAATACCTAGTGTCGTAGTGTTTTACATCGTTGGATTCGCTTTAAAATATTATAAAAGTGAAAGGTTCCTATTTTGGTTTTTGAGCTAGGGTAAAAAAATAAAAAAATGAAGTTTAAAGCCCCTAGTAAAAAAGTTTAAAAAGATAAAATCGATTTCATATTTTTTGAAAGTAAGTAAGGTATGAAGAGTGATTTTGGATGATCATGATGAAATGATGAATAAATGATCTAGATGAAAAATAAAAATTCAATTTAAAAATAAAATTTGACCAAAATTTGTTTTAAAAATATTGTATTCCAACTAAAAATGATCTGGAGAATCCGAAAAACAAAAACAAAAAACAGGGTGTGTACAAGTTAAAAATCAAAAGTTCTTGTCATTTTCGGTGAAACCGGAAGTCGCAAAAGCGTATCACATACATCTAAAAATGACTTTTCGTTAGTCTAACAACCCCACCAAGTTTCGTCAGTATCGATAAAAAAATAACATAATAGAAGCCAAAAAGTGATCTCGTGGGCACCCGGTATAGTTTTATTTAGAATTACAAAACGAGCTTATTAGGCAGAAAACTAAATACTTCTTCCATTAAAAAAAAGTTGATGATGGCGGCTCAACGACAAAACGTAAGATCATAAATTCAGTAATATCATTTTATAGAACTAAAAAAGTAGCAACAACCCAGAAAAAAAACAGAAACTGTGAAAATTAAAATCCCCGGTTTCTATTGTGCTTTTGTAGCAGATTCTAGGTTTCTATCGGTCTATAGGATTGTATTGGTTTCTTTTTTCCGATAGGGTACCTAATGTCACAATAGTACAAAAGGGCGAAATAAAAAAGGATGATCCAATTCCAAAACAAGTTAAAATGTCTAAATATTATTAGGATATTTTTTTATCCATAATTCTGCTGTTCCAAAATTCACTACAAATATTTTAAGTCTTTGTTTTTGAGGTCAAAATAAAACTTGATTCGAAATCAATTATTTTGAACTGGAGTTACGAGCTACATTTTCTTGTTCGCATCAAATATCACATAATTTTGCGCTCTTTTGTAACTTCGCGCGGTGAATTTATTGTTTGTCCGTTTATATAATATTATGGTATGCTAGTTTTTTGTTTTTTTATTGATGTTACACCAGCAAGTCGTCCACAAAAAAATAAATATCGGATTTCTTGCATTTTTGTGACCCAACGGTTTTACAGGGGAAAGGAGTATAATTAAAAATCAAAGAAAAAACAAGAAATGCTGTAACTTCTTGTTTTAGCGATAATATTTAAACATATGTTCTGAAAAATACCAAAATACGAGATACAATGTGAAATTAACGATATGTGTATGGGAAATATATTTTATACCTAAAAAGCAGTGGCGTTGCGTAACCAAAATTAGGCGTAGGCGAAGTTGTGTCCGTGAGGCCTTTCATGACGAAAAATTATTGAGGAGCAAAAAAAGTCCTCATCGTTCTTGCGAGGCCCTTTGGGCGTAGGCGAAGTTATCTTATTCGCGAGGCCCCTTCTTTCTTGTGGAAAATTTTTGAAGAGTAAAAAAAAAGTCCTATCTTTCATTTCGGTATTTTTCGTATATTACATTCCATACCCTTCACTTTGTCGCGAGGCCCCCGCCCAGGCGCGAGGCTGTAGGCCACCGCTTACGCCTAGCTACGCTACTGCTAAAAAGACGCCCTTTAAATACTTGTACGGAATTTTAAAACATCCCGTATAATCTGTAAGTACAAAGTTCCATACCCTAATTTGGAAACATTATCCTGTATATTCTGTTCTGAGTTCTGTACCCTAGAAGCAGAGCCATATGCAGGAAGAGACAGGGGCGGTCATAGGGGGCATGCCCCCCTCTAATGCCACATCCTTTGTATTTCATACATATGTAATGGCAAATATGGGCATTTAATGATGATATGGCCTCCCCCTCAGGGCTGGTCCGAGGGGTAAGGGTGATCATGGAATTGAAAAGTGAGAAATAGGGATCTTCTTTTTTTTTGCTTTTCAAAGACATGTGAGTTTTTTTGTAATTTTATAAATTAAAGAATGTAAGAACAAGAATAAAAAGTAGGTGAGGGGACTTTTTTTTGCTCTTCAAAAAATTTGAAAATTTTATTTCTTTCTAGGGGCGCCAAGATGTCAAGATTTTTGTTTTTTGGCACATTACACACTTTTTCTCGGCCTATGGCCCCCTCTCAGAAAGTCGATATGACTGCCCCTGGGAAGAGAGGGCAATTGCCCCCGCAGGAGACAAAAAACCTGTTTAAGGGTTGAGCTGTAGCTTTTTTTGGTTGTTGCAACATGCGTAAACCACTTTGTTAACATACCTGGCCCTTTGTTTTTTTTTATTGTCAACTTAACATTTACTTTATGGCTCTTGCTCTTCCCCCGAAATCATGTTCTGCGTACGGCCCTGTCTAGAAGAGAGAATTTACCAAGTTTTTTGGATTATTAAGTCGGCGTCCCTAGCGCCGGATCAGTTAAATTATTAAATTTAGTTGGACTATTCAATTTTTACAAAGTCAGTAATCCCCTAAAAACGCCTCTGGTCCAAAGTGTCATAATAGCAAAGTCAAAATCAAAGAACCTTGGTCAAAACTCTGCCATTAACAGTAGTTTCACCGGCCCTGTAGATATTTTTTAATGAGGTTTAGGTATGCACTATTAAATAACATCTAATATATTTAAAGGAATTTACCATTAAAAAGGTATTATTGAGTAAATCAGCAGTTTATAACGCCCCAATAAAAAGTGCCACTCCCTTATAATTGATTTTTTTATATTTACAAAATAAATAGATACCTATTTAGAAATAAAAAAATTAGCGGAAAGCGTGTACTAATTTCGCTTCAAAACTCACCTTGACTTAGGAAAATAAAACATAATAGTTTGGTATGCAGTCAGTATCGCATATCATAAGATGCATTAAAAATATCTACAAACTTTGAGACACGGCGATGTAAAATATTACGCAAATTTAACGTAAAATGTGATCTTTATTAAATAAAGGAAATTAGTGTCTATAAAAAAATATTTACGTATTTATACCGGGGCTCCTGATATAAAAATTCCAACTAAAAATTTTGTAACATAAAAGTTGATATTCTGATGCAATAATTTCAATACTTAAAAAATTTGATCTAAAAGGAAAAGTGCAGTTAAGGTATTGATTTCCCACGATTTTCTTTACAACCTGCTCACATTTCACCCCGGTCGATGATGGGTGCTAAAAAGTCGTGAACAAGTCACAACTTGATCTAGGTCAGTACTCACCTAGGCTAATAAAAACGATCAATAAAATAACAAAAAAAATGTCAAAACCTAATTAGGTATATTATGGGTTAATTTTACTTAACTACCCATGTTTTATAATACTTTGCACACAATTGCACAATAAGCTATTTATTTTCTAGGCTAAAAATATATATTTTTATTTTAAAAACTGTCAAAATTTACAATCAGGTTTTAAATTGTTTTTTTTTCTATCAAAAATGTATAAAAAAATGTCAAAAATCGGAAAAAATTAAAACCAAAATTTACTATCTTTTCTGCCCTACCAGTGGAATAAAAAATAAACAAATTATTTAAAATTGTAATTAAAAAAGGATAATTTAATATTTTTAAAAACTTAACTTACCTGCTAAAAAACTGCTAAAGAAAGCAACGTCGTTGTCGTATTGCGAATAGGACTTTCGACAAGCCGGCGGAAATGATAGGGGAATCTTCATGGTGGGGATGGCTATTGATTTATCAATGCAGTGCTTTATAGAGCATTATATATCCCACTGTTCAAATTATTTTGGAGTAATTGGTTTTTTAAAACGTAAATATAATTTAAAGCCCTTTTTCATTTCATTATTTTTTTAATTTAATGACGGCCTTATTAAAATTATTGGTTATGAATGAATACGGATATGGAAAGGTTATCAGGGGGATGATTTATTAGCGGGAAATTTAAAATAAAACAATTTATTTTTAAATATAATTTATTAAATATTTACATATGTGTTGACTTAAAATTAAAATTATTGCGGTTTATTTGGTGAAGACCACGTTGGTAAATAACTGGCCCATCCTTTTATTCCTGGATCGCCCTTTGCAACCATTATTAATTTTCGTGTCTCTTCGGGACTTAATTTTAAAATTGTGTTTAATACTGGCACAAGTCTGCTTTTTTCATCTCCATTGTTGAGTGTAACAAACTAAAAAAAACATTTTTAAATACAATATATTGTGTAATTCATGGTAAATATAATCAGGGCCTTGGACGGCTGCTAGAAGATTTGTCTAACATTTTAAATCTAGATTAACATGACTTTTAAAACTAAATCAGTGGAAACTGAATGCTGAAGGTTGTATATAAAAGAAAAATAAAGGATGCAGCAAAGGTACAATTTTAATAGCATAGTTAACGTATCATAAGGTGTGTTTAGCATAATGAAAAGTGTAGTGAAGTGGATTGTAGTGGAGGACTAAAAGTGGAAATAAGTTTAAAAAGTTTTAAAAAAGTTTAACTGAGTTATGTCACAAATGTCAAAAATCCAAAAAGGCCTTTAAGCTTTTATTTATAAACAGATAAACTTAATTTTTACATATTTGGGTTTCTTGTTCTCTATACTTGTTCGAACGAGTGCTTCAAAGACTTCTTCGACAGGAATTAGCGTTTTAATAAAATTTACCTAACTTCACGACCTCGAAAATAGTGTAGTTAAGTTAAAACTAGAAACTAGTTATAACGAGGACTGGATGCCAAACACCTAGTCCTGAATTAAGCCGGCTGCCCATGAGAACGGTTTTCCGCTCGCGGATGATAATTCAGCGTTGTGATTGGCGGGAAAAGCATTTTAAATTTGCAGTAACCAATCACAACGCTGAAATATCATCCGCGAGCGGAAAACCGCTCTTAAGCCGGCTGTCCATGAGAGCGGTTTTCCGCTCGCTTCAGCGTTGTGATTGGTTAGTGCAAATTTAAAATGCTTTTCCCGCCAATCACAACGCTGAATTATCATCCGCGAGCGGAAAACCGCTCTCATGGACGGTAGGCATTATGGACAGTCGGCTTTACACTGGTGTTACCAAATAGAAAAAGTTAAAACTAGCTATAACTTTTTGTTATGCCAAACACACCTATATAATACCAGCAGGGGAGCATTCTTGCTAATGTTATAACCTACGTGAAACAAAAGTTACATTTCATGGGGGAAAACCGGTTTGTTCGCAAGCGAGTTGAGGGTAAACGGCGTCCTAGTTTTCTGTTCGGAGTACGGTAGCTAATTAGCGTCACGGTCAGACCGCGGACGAAGGGTATGGGGTGCCGGTGTTTGTATTTTGCCACGGGTTTTAAGTGCGCATATTCGTCCACCCATTCATTTGTTAAATGCGCGAGGTCGTAAAAATCCGAAAAATGCTTCTTGCCACTGCGGATTTAAATGTAGGTTATCTATGACTTTATCCCAACCTTGACCTTGGTAAACGAATTTGTTCCTTATGTTTAGTTTTGATAAGGTCTTGCTTATTGCGCATGTCGAGCCTTTACCAGGCGTCGATTCTGAATGCGCCCCAGCATTCAGGCGCGAATTCAAAATCGACACCCGGTAAAGGCCCGACATGCGCACATTTAGATATGCGCAATAAGCAAGACCATATCAAAACTAAACAAAGGAACAAATTCGTTTGCCAAGGTCAAGGTTGGGAAAAAGTTTACCCCAATTTTGTCGAATCTGGCCCTGTACTCTGTAACGCAATAGAAAAGAAATTTCTTGAAATGTCCATATGATTTATATTTCATAGAATGGAAATTTCTTTTCTATCTGCTTAGAGAGTACGGGCTCTGAATGCGCCCCAGTTCTTCCAGATAAGTGATTCTTCCGGATTAAACTATACACTAGTGGAAAAAATTAAAGAATACAAAAAAAAATTTAACGTTTTTGACATTTTCAAACGGTTGTATTTCGCTTAAAAATAATCGAATTAAAATTAAAAAAACATTTTAAAGTTTCTAATCTTGATATCTTACGATGAAATTTTCTTAAGCTACGTGTACTGCACAATCTTATTGAATACCGAAAAAAACATTTTTCGAAATTTTTTCGGTCCTTTTTTTATCTACAAACTTGGAAAAGATGCAGCAATTTTAGGCGTTTAACCAATTATAACCACGGTAATAATTGGTGACAACTTTAACATATTATAATACATTGTTTAAACGTCAAGATAACCGATTGGTAAATACCGTTTTAGAATTGGTTCTTCGCTTAAAATTGATGAATTTTTTTAACTTAACCACTATATGGCTAACCTGTTCATTCAGCTTTAATTTCCTTTTTTTTTTTTACTTCAATACGACCACTTCTCACTGAGATATCGAACTAATTCAAAGTTTGTTATCTCACTGAGAAGAGGTTGTATCGAACTTACAAAAAAGCAAATTAAAACTGAATGAACAAGTTATTCGATGCATAAAGAGGTCAAGTTAAAAAAATGTTTCTAAGTTCCGACCAAAAAAAAAAGAACCGAAAAAATTTCGAAAAAAACCTTATTGGTATTCATTAGGATTGCGCGATACAGGTTGCCTGAAAAAAATATTTATCATACAACCCCAAAACTAGAAACTTCAAGCTTTAAAATTATTTTTTAAATTTTAGAGTACGACCATTTGTAAGTAAAATACTGCCACTTGAAAAACCTCAAAAAATGTTTTTTTTGTATTTTGGAATTTTTTCCACTAGTGTATAAGCAAATTAAGCAATTGCTTAGGGCACCCAGCAGAAATAAAATTGGTGTGTGTCTTAAAATGGTGATTTTTTGCTCCTCAAAAGCTTTCGGGCGTTAAAGTTAATGTTTACAAAATATGAGGACCTTTTTGAATATCTAAAAATGTAAGAAATCCGTTAATTTAGGGCGAGGTTGTATAATTAGGAGCTCTTGAATGTACAAGGTGGCCCATAACTTTTCACCAGATTTCCATTTGGCTATAAATAAAAAAATCTATTCTGTTTATTGATTATGTTTATTTATACTTTTATATTTATTTTTTACATTTGGTCGCGAAGATAATATCGGCATGTGTGTGGCCGCCAGCATAATTGATGCACATTTAGGCTTATTTTATAGCATTTTCCATGACTTCGGTTTTTCTCGTCTAAAGTCACCAGGGCCTGGATTTACTCTGGGAGACCCGTGACATTAAAAATGCCAAGAGAAAAGTCTGCAACAGTCAAATTGAGAGGCTGTAGGCTCTTGTTTTAAAATTTTCGCTGTCGATTGTGCTGTGTGCCGTATTTAAATTTTGTACAGGAAAATCTTCAAGTCTTTAACCAAAATTCATAGCAAAGACATTGGTGAGACAGTTGTTTGCTTCTCTTCTGGTTAATGTTTGAGGGTTTTCTTCGACATCTGCAGCCACAGTAGTGATTGTCTCGGTCGAACGGCTAGTTTCGTCAGACCAATTATGTTTCTATTTTGTGTTAAAAAACACACTTCTCGAGGCGAGTGGCTAAGTGTCACAGTCTTTGTCCAGTGGATACTACACCACCAGAAAATCAATGACGAAAATCTCACTGAGCGAAAACCATGAAATGAATATTTTTGGTAAAAAATTGTTACAATTATTCCACCTTTTTGCCCAGTATAACAATTTAGGGTTCATTTCCGAATATTCTACTTCTGTTTAGTTTACAAATGTCAAACTCGCGATGACATACGACGCCACTTGTAAAAATATGAGTATATTCCGATAGGGTGCATATTTTTTTACATAAACTTTTTAAAGTTCTGCCACAATTGTTTAAATAAATGATAAGTAAAATGTTATTGAACAGATCCTAAATTATTATTGCTTTTTCCATGTAGTCTACAAAAAAGTTGTAATATTTTCCATATAAACATTAATTTTAGCTGCAATTAAAGAAGTTAATTTGTATGCATAAACTACCTACTTACTAAATAAAGTTTCATATCCCTGTGATCCCAATATTATACTTTTGTTTTCAACTTTTTTGCTTTAAAACATAAAGCAGACATTAATTTGCAGAACTTAAGTAGTATTTTTTTATTTCATAATTTTATTACCTTCAATTATTATTTCCTTGCACGTAAAAAATGTCCTTTAGCGCATAGGAGCCGATTCCGAAATTCCTCAAAAATATACAGTGTGTCTACGTAAGTTGGCGTCATATGGGAAACTTTTTTATTATTGATTTTAAGAAAAAAGTTATTTCTTATAAAAAGTTCTGCATGGTCCAAAACCTAAAAAGCAACCATTAAATGTCAAACTGTATCAGTCATCTACGCGGTTTGGCCAAGAATTTAATTTTTGCTTAAGAATAAAGTACCTATATTTTTGCTAATAACAAAAATTGTTATATAGAAAAATGTTTAGAATTAAAATTACTGATAAATATGTAATTCTATTTATTTCCAATATATATATATATATATATATATATATATATATATATATATATATATATATATATATATATATATATATATATATATATATATATATATTTTGGAAATAAATAGAATTACAAATTTATCAGTAATTTTTAATTCTAAACATTTTCTCTTTAAAACAATTTGAGATATTAGTAAAAATAGAGGTACTTCACACACACACAATTTGATATCTGATGATTGTATTTTAGGTTTGAGACCATGCAGAACTTTTTATAAAGAATAAGGTTTTTTTCTTAAAATCAAACATAAAATAGTTTCCCATAAAACTTCAACTTACGTAGACACACTCTATGTATTGATAAAAGTTATTATAAAAACTATTGTTTTTTAAATTTTAACACCCTGTAATTCCAAAAGTAGGATGTTTATGTCCATTTTAAGTTGTAGAATCACCCCTTAAAGTTTATTAATAAAGTTGTTGGACCCCCTACATAAATAATATTTTTAAAGGCCTATTTTTATGGAAGAAAATAAGAAAATTTTTCAAATCTAATTTTGTCCAAAAATGCTTTTCTTTCTAAGATAAAGGTGTTTAAATTTTGAGAAAAAAAACCTTTTTTATTATAGGTTTCTTACCACTCCAGAAGTTTGGTACAAATTTTTTGACTATTACGTTACATTTTTTGATGTAAAAGAAAAAAAATGGTACCAGTGGCGGTCTAACAAGAATTGTATTGAATTTGAAAATAAAAAATAAAGATATACCCCTCTGAGAGGTTTCTGATTTTAAATAACATACAAAAATAAAAATAACAAAATCGGAGCTGTTTCTGAGGATTTTCAACGATTGCCCGTTTTACGGCTTCATTGTCTTGATTAAATAGCTTTGTTGCCTAATTTGTGTTCTGTAACCTTGTAATCTAGCAATTTTTTTTATTGTCAAATAATAGTCTTAATTGCCATGCTGTCAGTTTTTCAGAGATCAATAAATTCATTATTTTTTAAATAACCATGGGTAATAGGTTTGTTCCAGAAGGCAGTCAGAAATGTTTGCGACCGTACTAATTATGCGCACATCATATTTGTTCGTCGTTCCACCAGTGCCATGCTTGTAACATTTTACAATTGTTTGTTGTTCCAGCAGTAGTTTTAAGTTTTGAGAAGATGTTGGTAACTGTTTGTAAAGTTAGCAAATTTTCTTCAAACATTATTGACAAATTTTTAACATAATCTTTTATGTATTGATGTATAAGCAGTATGCACGCCTTGTTTATTTTTCGTTCCAGCAGAAAACTGTTGCTAACATTTCTGCCTAATGTTTGTAACAATTCCTTCGTTTTTACGATTGTTGCTAACATGTTTGCAACATTCTGCTGGAACAAACCTAATGTTACATTGTTCTAAAGGGGAAAGATTGAATTTTATTATTGTAGAATATACAGAGTGTAAAATAAAGTTGCTGAATTATTAAAGGTAATGGCCATTTTGACTTGGTCTATGTTCACATTTTTGCTGTTTTTGGGTTTCTTTTATAGGACAAAAATATTTCTTAAAGTGAATCTTGTTTGTCTAAGAAGCAAAAGCATTTACCATACACGACTTTTTTAAACATTAAAATTTTTGGCATATTTTTTAGTAAGAAATATATTTTCTTTTTCAAAATAATGTTGTTTAATATATTTTAAATTTTGCAAAAATTAACAAACCCAGGTTTACCGTCGGCTCGAAACAAGTTAGGAAGAAAATGGGCATTTCAAAAATGTGTTATATTAACAAGTTTATTATTTCAATAGGCAACTGTTAAAAAAGTAATAGGTTTCTAGGTATACATGATCATCCAAATTAAGTGATAAGTGTTCACCACTGGTAACTTCGTTATTACTCATAATACAAAATAGTTTAAATTAGCAACCTAGTAGCATTTTTAACGCTTAAAAAAATAAAAATAACAATTAACATTTAAATTTTTGAGTTATATCGCAAACATGTATATTTTATTACCAGTACAAATATTTTTCAAATACCTTTTAAAAAAGTATCCCATGTGATATATCCAATTTTTCATAGTTTCGGAAATATTCCCATACTCAGGTTTTGATTGTAAGTAATCAGTTTTAAATGAAATACCCGGTATCACCATTAAAAATATATTTATATAGTTTTAAAAATATGGCCATTCAAATCTGAAAATTATGTTAAATTTCCATTATACCTTTACAGCTCTAAGCCATAAGCACTAAGCTTAGTGCCATAGATAAAATGGAGATTCTAAAATATCTACTGGTTTTTAGATCTGGATGGTCATATTTCCATAACTATAAACGGTAGACATATTATATGTGGTATTTTTGTAAAGCTCTTGAAAATATCTTTTTAATTGGCCAAAACCCCTAGTATGTAATACCAAACCTACAAAGATATATAGGAAATATATTTTTAATGGTGTAACAATAGACATTTACTTAAAAAAATGCTATTTTTACTATTAAACCTGAGGATGGCCATATTTTCGAAACTATGAAAAATTGGATATATCATATGTGGTATTTTTTCAAAGGTTTTTGAAAGATCTTTCTAATAGTGATAAAATATACAGGATATTTCATAAAAAAAAGGTTAGGTATATCTTAAAAACCGGATTGCCAATTGTTTCTTTTTTTAATCTTTTATCATTTAGAGTGTTAACAATGCTTGCTAATTTAAACTATTTCGTATTTTGAGTAGTAACAAAGTTAGCTATGGAGAACACTTAATTTGGATAACCCTATATATTCGATAGTTAAAGTTTTCAGTAAAATATGCATTAAGCTCACCTTAAAAACTACATTTTTTAAATATTCCAAATTTTCAGCATGTTTTTCCCTTTCAACTGATCTCTGCTGTCTTCGAATCTCTTCTTTAAGTAGTTTGTTCATCTGAACGTGCTTGGCAAGATCTTGTTCAGTGTCAGAAAGGAGTGCTGTTAAATGAACTAGCTTTGATTCCTGTTCAAAAATTGTTTTTTAGATGCGTCACTTCATCGTCTGACTTAGAATCTAAAAGAAAAATGTGTTAGTAATACTATTTTTAAAATCAGCTCTGAAACATATTAGAACATTATAACATGCAATAAATAAGATATGACAAAGCAATATTTTAATTTAAAAAATATGTCTAGAGTATTGATGATGGGTGGCTAAAAGTTATTTCATTTTAAATTGGTGTAAGGTATCGCAGGTTGCGCCATCTAAACTTTACAATAAAGTTAGGAGCAAATTTTATTTTTTACACACATAAACTCTTCTAGCCAAATATTGTCACAGTACACCCATCAGTGATCAGGAAAAACAGGCTATTTTTATTACTTAATTTTTTGGAAATCTAATAAAGAAAAAATATATTTTTGTTTTTTTTTCAAAAAAAATTAGTAATATTATCAAAATCAATACTGACACCCATAATACCAAAATTATTTATAAAAAACTAAAAGCAGATTGAATTTTTAGGACTCTGTATCTCCAAAATCATCCACTTTTGGATTTGAGGGTCATAGTTTAGCTCCAGGGATTCCGGGTATCAATTTTCCCACACCTTTTAGAGACCTCCTGTATATGGGTTAACAATACTGACTTAAGAATCTGGTACATACTTTTTACAGACCATATTCCCATTTCTAATTTTGGACAGAGTATATTCAAATTTACAGGATTATTACTAAATAGACCTAATTGATTCGATAGTAGTTATTAGCTTAGTAGTAGTCTGCGAATTTGGTATTTTATGAAACTATCCTGTTGCAATTGAGCAAAGATTCAAATTTATTAAAAGCGTTTATTAGGATAAACTTTAGGTTATTTATCACATAGCAGTAAACACTGACAAAGTGTGTTATGGGTTGGAGTTAGAAAAAAACGTTGACAACAATATACTGTGAAATAGTGTAACTGCATTAATTTTGGCAGGTTTAACATTTAAACACTTAATATCCATGGTTCATGATTTAAGCCTATGTATCTGAAAAACAAAAATACCCACCTAATAATCTTTCTAAGGGTATAGGATGAACATTATTTGGTAGAGTGTTGCTTTCTATACTTTCAGAACCCTCTCCTTCTTCTCTAGGCATATTAGGATGTACAGGGGTTGTTTCCACAGGTGATGGAGCTTTATCTAAACGACTTTGCAACTCTATTATTTCTCTATTGTGTCTCACTTCCTGCTCCGACATCTGCTGACGATAGCATTGAGATAAAGTCTCAGCATGTACCTAAAAAGATAAATTATATACAATTTTTTTTTTATCTTTGGACAAACCACGAAGGCTAAAAGCCTAAATACTAACGTACCGTGGGTGTCTTAAGCGAGGTAAGAGGGAGTTTGTTGACACGGGACTTAAATACTTGAAGATTTGGGGGGAAGGAAAGACCTCCGCGGGCAGCAGGTTCCACGACCTCCAGGGATAAAAGAACAAACAAAGTGGGAAGTTCGGGGCCTGTCCAGTTGGACCGTATAGGGATGCATACGCGCGGAACCACGAGTTTCTCTGTTGGGAATCGTAAGTGGAGGAACCATACAGGACAATTCTTCAGAGCAGAAGCCATGGAAGTACCTATAAAAAGCGATAAATCCCCCACAGCCCGACGATGTGCAAGAGAGGGAAGCCTTTCTGTAAGTGAAGGATCATTAATGAGACGAATAGCTCTTCTTTGAATAGAATCAAGAATGCTTAGGGTTGTGGGGGACGCCATGCCCCAGATATGAGAACAATATTCCAAGGGAGGTCGGATTTGGGACACATATAAAGTGTATAAATTAGAAGGGGATAAATACTTTTTGGCTCGAAAGAGAAATCCAAGCTTTTTGAAGCTGCCGTCGCTATAGATACAATGTGTTTATGCCAGTTAAGGTTACTTTCAAATGTGACGCCCACAAGATTAAAGGTGTCTTTGCTCTGTAAAACTTGGCCGCTCATAAGTAGAGGATGAGTATTTGATGACTCTTTTCGCGACAAGGAACATGATTGTGTTTTGGATGCATTAAAATGGACGAGATTTCCCAAGATGAAAGTGAAATTTTTGGTTATGTAAGTATTGAACTCCTTAATCCTAGAAAGTAACAAAACAAAACACTAACTGAAGCTTTCAAATTTTTTTCAGTAGGTACATAAATTTAAAAACTTTCAAAATTTACAATAATTACATGAATTTCAATAAATTATTCATTAAACATAATATAGGTCATCTTTATTCAAATTTTAAATATGATTTTTCTCATTAATTTTAATAAAATGTCGTAGTCGTAAATCGGCTTTTACACTTAAAACAATATCAATTAAGAGGATGCCGTAGCACGTTAAATTATCTAAAACGCGGTTCGATGCCGTTTTTTAAAATATTTGTTTTGAGAAAAAGTTGTACATGGAAAAGTTTCTTAAAATGATCCAAAGATTATCGGAAAGTGAATTGATTTTTGGTAATGGTAATAATTAACACATTAAATTTCCCAAAATTACAAAACCGTAAAAATAACCAACTTTCCGATAATCTTTGGATCATTTAAAGAAACTTTTCAATATACAACTTTTTTCTCAAACAAATATTTAAAAACGGCAGCGAATCGCGTTTTAGCTCATTTAACGTGCTACGGCATCCCCTTAAGAAATAATATTCAACAGTTTTTTCTCTATACTGGTTATTTCAGGATGTGTGGCGATGTACAGTGCGTTTAATCTAACTTGTCCACATTTTAAATGCCTATAACTTTTTAATTATTAACTTATGATCAAAAAACTAAATTGTACAGTGAATTATTAAGTGTTTTTTTCTGTTATAAAGATTATACAAAACAATTTTATTACAAGAATATATTGACATAACTTACCTTTTTTAAATGGGATACCCTGTATATGATACCACCATTTAAAAGGTCTTTTAAAGAGCTTTACAAAAATACTACATTTAATATTTCTATCTTTAATAGTTTGGGAAATATGACCCTTTAAATCTGAAAAATATTACATGTAATTTCCATCATAATCTACAATCTAAGCTTAATCCTAAGTAAGTATAGTGGAAATTACATACAGCATAAGCAAGCAGTTTTGGTACATCGGCGAGTAATAGAATAACAAAACAAGCAGTATTAGTCACGCATGTTTACATGCCGGGATTTAGTTAGATTGTCTCTTTTCCTTACATTGCCTATGTGTTATGTTATTTAGCTCAACTTTTTTCAGATTTAAATGGTCAGATTTCCATAACTATTAAAGATATACATATCAAATATAGTATTTTTTAAAGCTCTTTAAAAGACCTTTTTAATGGTGGTTTAATATACAGAATGTCCCATTAAAAAAAAAAAGTAAATTATGTCAATATAGTCTGTTAATAGAATTGTTTTGTGTAATCTTTATAACCGAAAAAAAACATGATGATTTACTGTACAATTTGGTTTTTGGATCATTTTTTAAGTTAAGAAATAAAAAAGTTATAGACATTTAAAATGTGGACATGTTAGAGTGGACGCACTGTACTATACAACACACTGGATTTTCTGGTTAGTTAATAATGTATCTTATTGCTCTATTTAATTAAATGAGGAAGAAGGGAGAATATAATTTTAAAGAAATAGTAACTTTTTTTTTTTTCGCCCTTTCGGGGTCATCCCACCCAGGCCCGACGACCGCCCCCTAGGTGGTGCACTGCAGCCTGAAGGCTTATTGTACCTTGACCCCTACTCCTTCCCATTCACACACCATTCATTCCATAACTTAGATGGTTGTTGCTCGGTCCGTTCGCACCCCCGAGCGGAACACCGCGTGCCGTTGCCCAAAACCCGCCGGTCACCCATCCAAGTTATGGGCGCGCACTTCACTGCTTAACTCCGGAGATCGACGCTTGCCGAGACAACCGGAGCAGCCACGAGCGCGCCATAGTAACCTTTACTAAACCAACTAAATTAAAACTTCTGTTCTAATTCTTAACATTAAGATCATTTTAATCATATTTAATTTTTGTAGCACTATTTTAAAAATCAACATACTTCTTAAAGTTTCTTAAACATTTTAGATAATTACATAAAAAGTAGATAAAATAAGTAAAAGCCACAGTTCAATACTAATTTTAGTATGATTGCTTGCCACAAGAACTTTTAATATCATCTTAATGTGTAATTTAACAGATAGGTACGCGTTTTTAAATCCTAATAGTCATAATTAATTTTCAGTGGTTATATTCTGCAAATTTCTTTGAAGCTAACCAGGTGTAAGACCTTACCTTATGTTAATAAGAAAACTTGAAGCCTGTTTAAAATCCACTAAACCCAAACATGGGCGTTTTTTGTGCTAATTTTTTTTGAGAAAACAATCTAAAGAGAAACTACCATGGCCTTTAAGTGCTTTTTGATTTTTGAAGAATACTATTAAAGGTTTGTGACCTTGCAGGCTATGGAATACTTGAGAGGAACATAAAAACGTACCCCAGCGTCCCCTCTTTTATATGATTTAGATTTGGCTGAACAAAAATTTTGTAAAATAATGCCTTCAAAAATAATACTGCGAATGCAAGTATTCATTTATGTATTCAAAGTATTTGCAGCTTTTTTAAGGCTTGTATAATGTGTTACCAATTAGTCAGTTATAATGATAATTATTTGCTAAGTTCACTCTCTATAAATAAATTATTCCACATTCAATCAGTTATTGCTGTAAATACATTGACTTGCTTCAAACTTGAAATTATGAAATGAAAATGACATTCAACAGATAATTTAATATTTGCTAGGCAGTAGCAAATTCAAATCTTGAAAACATTTCAATTTCAACGTTGACTACAATTTGTTACTGCATAGAAAATATTGAATTATCTATCAAATGTAATTTTTACTTCATAATTTCAAGCTTGAAACAAGTCAATGTATTTACAGCATAAGGCTGAATGTAATCTGTTGCATAAAGGCGGCGACTGGTGTCAAAACTCAAAAAAGCTATGTGTAAAAAATATTTCAGCAGTTATTTACAATCTTCAGAGTAGCAACAAAAAAATGATCATTTACAAATGCTGAACAGATGAACAAGAGACTAAACATTTTCATAGATCAGACCCAGTCACCTGACTTTCAGGAGATAGACAATAGTCCCAAGAACATATAGATTGTTGACTTGCACAACCTGGTCAAAGACACGCTAAGAAACCGCTATATGACCGTTTTATGAAACTGACATGATGTACAACAAAATCCAATAATTGTATCTTTGGTAGTTGCACTATAAATGGTACTTTGAAATGATTTGAAAAATTAAAAACTTGGCACTCAAAGTACCTAGTACTTTAGCTTAATACAAGTTAGAAATAATAAAAAAGCCTGATCCAAATCAATTAATTAATTATTATTTTAACTTGTAGTGGCTTATGTAATATCCCAATATATTAACTCTTGGGTTTATAACTTATTTCAAAAATAGATGCTGTTAAGGGTACAATTTTATTAAGATTTTTGTAAATGCTCAATTGCCTAACCTGTCAACTAAGTAGATATATGTATTTAGTAATACCCAACAGGTAATGTTTACTTGTTTCAATGCTGAACCTAAAATAAATGTATTATATTTACTTTTAAATTCCTAACAGTTTCAGCATGTTCAGTAATAGTTTTCTGGTATTTATTAGCAAGTTGTTCACCATAAGTCTTTCGTTCTTCAATATCATTTTCTAGTTCTTGACATTTTTTTTTAAGTCCATCTTTTTCTTTTCCTATTTCTTTAGTAACCAATTGATAATGATCCAATTTTTCCCTGCAAGAGCAATAATAACATAATATAAGTAAAAACAAAAATATTCAGATATCTACTTAAGCAGATATTGTATAGGTACCAATAATGTTATTGATAAATCATTTATCAGCTACTCTACCTAACTTACCTAAGTTCTTTTAATTCATTAATTAGTTCATTATTATGTGATTTATGTGTTTCAAGCTCTTCCATTAATTTCTCTTCCAGACCTAAATCCCTGTTCTGATTCTTTTTTAAAACACTTTGAGCTCTAACTTTGTAAGTTTCATAATCTGTTTTAATTGCTAGTAGTTCATCATCCTTTAATTTCAGTATATCTTGCGTGTCTCTTAAACTCTGTTGAAGATTTATTGTTTGGTTTCTGAGCTGTTCCCTCTCTGACTTTACCATATTCAGAGATTTTTGATGTTCCATAATTAATTTTGACAGTTCTGTGGAAAGTTCTTCATTTTCAGACCTTGTTGTTTCTATAAGTCTAGTCATATCCAACATTTTATCTTCCTTCTGTTGTAAAACTTCTTCTAGGTTAGTAATTTCCTTTTTTAATGCACTGATTTCTAATGATGTAGTATTTCCATTCTTTTGCTCCTCTTCTATTCTTTCTTCAAGTAATTTATTTTGTTCCCTTAAAGCATTTACAGTGGATTTTTGCATATCTAACTGTATTTGAAAGGTATTAATCTCTTCCTTTTGTTTTTCAACTTTCTGAGATAATTCTTTAACACTTCTTTCATAATCTTGCATTTCTAAATTAAGTACTGAATTTTTTTAGTTTCATTAGTTGTTTGATCTAAAATAGTTTTTGTTTGTCTATGACTTGCTTGCTCACTCTTTAATTGTAAGTCCTTGCTTTCCAAATCAGCTTCTAACTTGGATATTTTAGTTTCCAAATCTTTTAATAATAGATTTTTAGCTTCCAGTTCTTTTCTTAATGTTTGTACTTTTGCACCAACTTGCTTTTTCCAGTTTTCAACACCCTGTTTTTCTTGATTAAGTTTTTCAATTTCTTTTTTAATTCGGCAATAGTTTCTTCATTTTCAACCAGCAACTGTTTATCCTTAGAAATATTTTCTGCTACTGAATTCAACTTATTTAAATATTTTTTGTTTTCAGAACTTATCTTTTCCAGATCATCCTGAAGAGTATCATTTTGTCCTTGAATATTATGAACTGTTTTTAGGGCATTTGAAATTTTTATTTGTAGCTGCTCTTTTTCTGTTTGCAGTTCTGAAATAGTATTTACTTGTTCCTTTATTTTTGCCTTAAGCTTAATCGCCAATGTACGCAATTTTCCATACCTTTCCTCCCATGATCCTTCTAGATCTTTTAATCGATTGACTTCTTCAGATCTGGATATAGTAGATGTTGACATTGTTTCACTATCAGCATAACTATTATCAATGTTACTATTAAATTTATCCCTGAGTGTTTCTAGTTCAACCTTAAGCTTTTCTATTTCACTGTCTTTACTACAAACATGTTCTTTTTCAGCATTTAAGTTATTATTTTTAAAGTATTCTAACTCTTGAGTTAGTGCCTTTATAGCTTCTTCCTTTTCAGTTATGGAATCAACATTTTTATTAGCTTGTGTTTCATAAAGTTGAAGTCTTTTTTAATTTCCTCACAATGTGCTTCCAGTTTTGATATAATTTCTCCTCTTTCTTTAAGTGCTTGATTCATTTGATTCATCTCAAGTAATAGCTCAGAGTTCTCCCTTTTTAAATATATATCATTCTCTTCAGTTGGGGTACAAACATTGGAAAATTCTTTATCAGTTTGGGCAAAACTATGTATGTATGACTTGTTTTTTATTTCATGTAGCTCATCTTGTACTTTGAACAGCATTTCTTCTAATTCCTTATTATTTTCAGCCAACCGTTGAATTTCCTCACTTGACCTTGCAGCAAGCAGTTTTTCTGTATCTAAAGATTGTTTAAGAGCCTCATTTAATTTTATATTCTCTTGCTTCAAAATGTTTTCTTTTAATTTTAATTCTTCCCTAAGGTTGGAAACCTCTTCTTTATACCTAATTATAATTTCATTTAAATTTTTGTTTTCATCATTACATTTTGCTATCTCCTCTAGTAATTTTTTTAAGTCATTGTCTTTCAAGGTTAATTCCTGAATAAGATCATCCATCTTTTTTTATAATAAGAAATTGATTCATCTGAGTGTTTATTTTCAAACTCATCCTCGTTTTTCTTACAAGCCTCATCTTTAAATTCTTTATTTTTTAATTTTATATCTTCATTAACTCTGTCTAACTCCTTTTTGTAATTATTTAATTCTGCATTTAAGTTTTCTATTTCAAAATCATATTTATAGGTGGTCTGTTTTAGCAAATCATCATACTCTTTCTTTTTTTTCTCACTTTCAGTTTTTAAAATTTTGACCTCAAACTCATAAGGCTCTAGTTTTTCTTTCAAGTACTCATTTAAATTTGAAATATTTAAAACACCTATTTGCTTTTGTGTTTCTTTAAGTTTATTATTTTCATTTTCCAAATCATTTACAAACTTTGCAAGTTGTCGACTAGCATTAAGAAGTTGTTCTTTCCATTCCTTTATTTGCTCTGTATATGTCTTGAATATTTGCAATACCTGATTTTTTTCTTCTTTTATTTCCTTTACTGTTAGAGCAAATTTTTTTAGTTTTGAATGGTATAACTTAACTTTATCTTTTAATCGTTCATTAATGCTTTTAATTTCTAATATTTCTTGAGAATATGTCTCAATATTAGCCTTTAAATCCTTAATTTCCTTAATATAAATATCACAACTTTTAGTGCTATCATTTACACCTATATTCTTAACAATTTTAAAGGCCTGTAGTTCTTGAGATAATTCTTTTACCTCTTTTTCTTTACTTTTTAAACTATTATTAAGTTTTTTAACTTCATCTAAACTGTAAGATAATTTTAACTGTAACTCTTTTAGACTATTACCGTTTGTTTTTTCCAATTCTAATAACTGTTCTTGTTGTTCTTTACCTAATTTATTTAGTACTGTTATTTGTGCTTCTAATGCTGATAAATCTGTAAGGAGTTGTTCATTTTCATCTGTAAGCCTTTTAACTTGCCTTTGGTATGAAATATTTTCTGTTTCATAGGAATTAAGCTTTGCCTTTATTGACTGACATTCATTTTCATACCACTTTAACTTATTGTCTAAAGAATTATTCTTTAATTTTAACTCCTCAATTTCTGTTACAAGGCGCAATTTCTCTTCAGTTAATTTTTCTATTATTTCGTAAGTCGCCCCATTTTGAGGTTCAGTGTCCTGATTTAACTGTTCCTTTAGTTTATTATATTCTTCCTGAAGGTTTTCTTTGGAAGCTTTAGCTTTTGTGCAAAAGAAATTAGGCCTCTACATTTTTTAACTAAATCTTCCTTTGACAAGTCCTCCAAATTGACTTTTACATTTTGCACTGAATCCATTCTACAGTGATTTTAAATAGATTTTATAAATTTCTAGAAAATTATCCTTTTACGTATTTTTATAACCCCATTACCCAAAACCATTACCCCATCAATTGACACATCAACAACAAATTTTGTAAACCACAGAAAATAAAAGGTTATAAAATGTCTGACCACAGAATAAATATCCGCAGAGGCATTTTTTCTCGAGCACCTCGGGGTGCATATTGGTTCTGGTTATTAGGGGTAACTATATACAGGGTGTTTCTAAACAATAGCGAGAAAGTTTAGGAGGTGATTCCTTGTTCAAAATTATGGTTCAAAATAAAGGGTTGTTTGCTTTATAAACATAGGGTCAAAAGTCAACCATTAGGGAGAAATCGCGGTACAAAAATGCCAAAAAATTTTTTTTCGTTTCAAAAACGATAAGCGATATAATGATAAAATTTCACGAAAATATTGCTGTTATAAAAGTACACTTTCTAAACATTTTTTACCTTTTAGAATTAATGAAAGTAGCGGAAATAGACTATCCTTCTATCGTTTTTGCTAACCGAATTTACAGAGACACTTATGCAATGATAATCATAAATTTTGGTAACTTTCTAGAAAATGGGGCAACTCCGATTTTGACGAAATTTGGTATACGTGACTGGTGGTGTGACGTTTTGGGGCGCTGATCACGAATCTGAAAGAATTATTTGGCGGAAACGTTTCGTTCTCGAGATATCCATCATCATAGGTCAAATTTAAACTAAGCTTATTTTCACTATATTCCCCCTTCTTTTTGCACACAATTCTTGATTTAAAGCTAAAGTGTCACACAATATTTGATTTTCACCTTTTAAAACCCCGTTTTTCTACGTTTTTACATTATTTTTGCATTAAACTGCATAGCTATACTTTGAATCATTTTAATCCCAGTTTGCCATGAAGCCCTATGTGTATGTATGGTTGCCGGATTATCAAAGAAAAGTCATTTTGTTTTAAAGCAAAAAAATAATAATTTTTTTCGCAATATCTCCCTAATGGTTGTTTTTGTACCCAGGTTTATAAAGCAAACTACCCTTTAATTGAACAAGGAATTACCTCCTAAAATTTTTCGCACACTCTGTATAATTATTAATATGTATTAATATACATAATTAAAATTTGCAAATTTTTAAATACACAAAAATGTCTCTATCTTGTAAAAATTATTGTTTAAAAATTAAAATTTCTAATTAAAATCGGGCCATGCAAGTCAGGTATTGGGTATATTGTGTAAAATAAGTGTGAGCTGCCCAATTTATTCGTTCAAGTTGCAAACCACCTAAAAATTTATTTGAGTTCAGGTAAATAAACACAAATAATTTAATAATTAACATAAGGTGCAAAACGCAGACTGTTTAGATGATTCAAATAAAATATATGCAATTTAAAGAACTAGGAAGTCTTGTAAGTGCTAAATATGATTATAGTTCAGAAATATTTGGTATCTAAAATTAAGATTTTGACAAAACTTTACGTTTGTAAAACAATAAGAATATAGGTGCGTTTTACTATTAACAAATGAATTCCTTTATTTAACAGAATGTAATATTAAATTTTTATTTTCATTATTAAAAAATACACGAATTTACCAACGTTTTTTGTTTAACTTAATTGGTTTACCAACGACTAAAAAGTAATCCGTAAGTAGTTAATCGTTAAATAGAAAATATTTTTGCTTTTTTCAAAAAAAAATCGTTTGCTATAATAATTGGAAACCAGAACCGTTTTGAAAGCAGCCTGTACATCCAACATAGAAATATATTGTTGTGGAACTTTATTTTCTTACCAAACAGGACTTTTTATCAAAGGGCATTTTTTTTCGTATAATTAATTTAAAAAAAGTTTTCTATTCGGTAAGATCTTTTGAAGGCACGCGGTACATATTCATTAAATACAATATGCTTATACTTTGAGCACCTTAATTGATGATTTGTTCCATCGCCTTCTAGATGTTAGAATTGAACTAACGGATAAAATAGTACAATTATTCGAAACATCTAGAAGGTGGTGGTTTGTTCCTACAGCAGTTGGAAACCGTTGACAAACTGTCCAAGCATGTGCATGGGGCAAAATACGAAGGATTCTATCTACTGCGCTTAAGCCTGTTTGCCAAGTTTACAAACGGTTTTCAACTGCTGTACGAACAAGCCTGATAAAAAAAACACCTGAACAAAACATGTATTGCATTACCAAGTTAAAAGTCAATAGTAACCCCAGTTCTCACAATAAAAAAATATATTTTGTTGTTTAAAAAAGCCAGTTACCAGGGTTAATTAGACCAGATTATAGTTAAAATATTTGGCAATGCCGATTGTATGTCAGTGGCGCAACTAGCTTCAGTTTTTTTTCGCGGGGGGCTTAAACCCCATTTTATAGAGTAAGTATACATTTTCCAAAAAAAAACACCAATACATTTTAAATCTATACTTATATTATAAAGAGATAAAGTTTGTAATTTTGTTTTTTTGTTTCTTTGTTTATAGGGGCTAATTTTCGGAAATACTGAATCGATCATAATAATTCTTTCACAATCAGAAGGCTACACTATTCAGGAGTGATATAAGCTATAATTTAGTATGTTTGGAGTTCAAAGAAATATAATTAACGCCCAACGAAGTGGGCAGGGGTCGGCTAGTGTCCAATAATTTTGGAGAGCGTAATCGCCGTCTCAGGGGGTTAAGTCCTCCCTAGCCCCCCTTATTGCACCCCTTGGGATGCTTAACTAAATCAGCACATTTAGTATTAGGTGATTTTTGCAGTTCCACTTCACATTTTCAGCATCAACAAAGTTATTAACAGCATTTTTGTCGGAAGAACTTCTTAATAATATCAGTTTGTGTTTAACATTTTTTATAAGTATCTTTTGAAAATCTTCAGCAAATCCTAGTAATGTTCTTAGTGGAACACAAACATTAAAAGTTCCGATTGAGCCCACCCCGTCCCATGTATAATCATCTTCAATACTACAACCAGCGTTTTTATATTTAATTAACGCATTACCATTGTAAGAGGCATAACCCTTCATGTACTACGTTTATATCGAATAGTTCAAGCTGGCTTGAAAACAAAGCAGCTTTAAAGCGATTTCCAAGTCTACGTGTTTATTTCATTGGCTTGAAAGTCGATTGAAAATCGAGGTTAAGCACATTTCAGGCCATCGTCGTACGCATGCGGCAGTTTCGCATCCAACTTCACAGTAGACATCAAATCGAAAACAAACCTTACTTTTTAATTTGTCCCGTTTTGTGTGCTGTTGTTGGTGTGAGCGTGTCTTAAAGTTTTTTTACCTGTTTTTTCACTCATATTTTATATAAAAATGTCATAATCATATATGAAATTGACACTGATGACGTTCGAGGAAGCATTCATCTGAAGTTAGGCAGTTATTAAGCCCGCTTGAATCGTTTATATCGTGTTTCTAATCGGCTTCAGTGAAGTCAACTCTACTTATTTTCAGGCTTGACTTGAACGATTCAAGTCACTTTCAAGCGCGTGTATATCGCTTTTTTCAAGCCACTTTTAAAAGCCGCTTTAACTCAAGCTGGCTTTAACTATTCGATATAAACGTAGTGAATGTTGCTGTTAGTGTGCATTTATAACCAATTCTCAAATTTCAAATTGACATTTAAACATTTGGTTAAACTTCACTTGTCAAATTCAAATTTAATAAGTGAAGTTTAACCAATTGTTTAAAAGTCAATTTGAAATTTTAGAATTGGTTGTAAATGCACACTTATTCCAGGAGATCTAACCGAATCAATAAATTTTTCACCAATTTCAAGACGAATTTCTTTAAAGAGGTGCCCGACAAAGTTGTTTACAGGTTTAGCAGTGTCTGAAACTCTTCCATCAGACCCTTTTAAAAGCCGTCCTTCCAGATAAAGATGACTTGCCCAAGGTAGGTTCTGTTTGTTGTACTGGTATTAGAATTTCATCATTATTTTAAAAGAGCTGGAGTACGGTAAATATGGCTATGCCTTTCTATTTTTGTAATGGAGTTATTTAAGTTTAGCGAGTATTTTACGTTCATAATGCTCATTTTCAGTGTTCTTAACAAGAAGCCCTATGGAAGCAAGAAATCTTGTAATTTCTGCTGTTAAGCTCTTCTTAGTGTTCCACAGTTGCTTAAAATTAATAATTTTCCTGATGTTAATCATTGTGCAGAGAACACCTATTATGGTTTTTATTTAACAACCATAATAGGTGTTCTCTGCACAATGATTTCCAGTATACTGTCATATACAGTACGGATTAATTATTTATATTGATTTTCTGAAATGTAATCTTATAGTAATAAGTTCTCCTCCAAAATCAACCAATTCATCATCTTGATCAACCAGCTTTAGTACAATGTTGTCAATAATATTACTAGTTAGGGGAGAGCGGGAGGGTCCGGACACTTTTTGATCAATACTATTTTTTGTCTACATTATAAAATATTTTTTTGTTGATGAGTATCGTTTAGTAATATATCTTAACAGTTAATAATTGCCAAATATTTTTCATGAAATATTATTGGTATTTTAACAAGAAAAATGACTACATGTCATGTGTCCAGATCCACCCCATATACGGAGAGGATCTGGACATATAAACATCAAATATTAACACAATATTTAAGAGTTATTTATTTTTGAAAATCAACAAAAATATGGGAGTTGAATTCGGGCCAGCCATTTTATTGATTTGTCATAATTTTGGGTACTTTATATTATTTTTTAATGCATACTCAAATACAATACATATTATAACATTTAAATATGCTGCTAACTGGTTTTCTGTTTCTGTGGAAAATTTTTGAGTGATGACGTACTTTGGATAAAAAGTTACATTAATTATTAATCCCTTCAAGCTTTGCCTATTTACATAGGTGCCTAAAGCTGACTTTGTGATTCTGTGCTTTTAGAGACTTTTTCGATAACTTAGCTTATTATCAGTAACATCGATGACAGCTTGCTTTACAGATTCAGAATAAAAAGTTCACTTTGTCTTTCTTTGTACATTTGGGGCATTTTTAATAAAAAAAAGAGAAAGGTTAGCTTAAAAACTAATTATGGGAGGCTCTAGACATATAGGTAGGGGTTGGACGACTGTCCATACCCTCCCCATGGTAAAATTTTGCACAATGGCGATTTTATAGGTACGTTAAAATACTGTTAACGATAAAACCCTAAATAACTATTTTTTAAATTCTAAATGTACACATACATGACAAAATATTAGGGTATTATAAAAAAACGAAGAAATAGCAACTTATTCTCTGGCAAAATATAACTTCAAAATTACAATAAACGTATTTTTTGAATTTACCTCAACTATAACGTACCTTCGCTGTTGAATTAACTATGAACACTAAAGGCACTTCCTTCTCGACTACCGGACAATGCGCCAAGAATATTTAAATAGATTTGGCGGTAATTTTAATGTGTCCATATGCTCCCAGTGTCCAAACCCTCCCCGTTCTCCCCTACAGGGATAAAAAGTACAGTTTGGGGTATTTTTATAATTTTAAAACCAGCTGGTACTGATGGTGAAAATTCATGTATTGTATGAACAAGCTTATCATTATGATAGGCTCCGGTAACAATATTATACTTGATTTTAATCACGTTAATTTTCAGAATATTTACAGGTGTTTGTGATATATGTTTAATGTTGGGCTTCAGCAATATATTATGAAATCCTAAAAATTTTCCAAGAGAATTTTTCTTAGTAAAGTCAACTGCATGAGAACACTCCAGCTTACACTTGAGCGTATTAACATTAATTTACCCTTTAGACTTAGTTTTATTTTTTTCTCGAATGGCTTCTTGTAGACAATTAATCATTTATTGCACTTATTTCATATGATCCAGTGGGTATTTTCAAAGTAATGTTACCCACGTAAAATCTGGTATTGCTATTATCAATGTTGGGTATCGCATTAAACGTTTCTAAACTAACTAGACCAAGCTCGTACTCGCTAGTATTATCTCTTACATCCAGAGGTGGAGAATAATTTGCTTCTAAAATGGAACTACCACTCCAGCTAAAGGTACGCATGATGGTTGGTTTTTGTATGGTTTTAAATATAAACCGCTTTCAGTTTTGCTAATTGGAATTGATTTCATTGTTTTATTGTCTCTTCTCTTCCTCTAATCTTTCTTGCGCGCCCTTAGAATCTTTGACAGCTTTTACGATGCCTGATATTTCACCGCTAAGTGCTCCTACCGCGCTTAACCCGGCGAAAAGTGGTATCAAAAATGGTAGAAATCCTTTAACTACAGGTAAAGGTACTGTGTCTATAGGTTTTTCTTTTCCCACACCGTTAAATGATTTTCAAGCAACTTCAGCAGCAGAAAAAGGTCCTGCAGTTTTTCCGCGTACAATGCCTCCCTCGCTTTTTGAAACGCAGTTGCAAAGGGAATCCCCTTGCCTCTTCGAGCAATATTTTTTTATTTGATTTTATCCTAAACTTCTGCATGACTATACAGCACAAACTCTTTAGCAATACTGAGTGTTGGATAGGAAGCTTAAGTTTATACAGGCTGTTACAAATTCGAGGAACACCATTAGGATCTCGGAAACGATAAGAGATAAAGGGTTGGTTAAATTGGGACAAAGTTGCACATTTTTCTGCCTAACAATATTCCTTTTTAAAAATTTGCAGCCGTTCCGGAATTATCCGGTAAAAACCGGAATTTTTCGAAACGGTTTTATTTTTTTTTTTCGGTTTATTTGAAGAGATATTTCAAAACTAACGACACAATAACATTGCCACTGTTTCTGTTCTATAAAATGAATTAAATTTAAAATCCGATGTTTCGTCTTTGAGCCACCATTATCAACTTTGTTTTTTTTTAATGGGGGAATATTTGGTTTTAAACCTAATACACTCGTATTTTAATTCTAAATACAACGATATTTTTTTTATCTTTGTGACATCTCACGAAGGCTTATGACTAAAAACCAGTGTACCGTGAGTGCTTGGTTATTAGATGCTTAACCCAATTTTTACTCTGTTCCGTCAACGTTATCCAAGCACTGAAACATGCAGTTTTGCATTTCACAGCACCTTGTAGACAACGCGGCAGTGCCACGACGGACGTTATTTTTAAAATAACTACTACCTAGGATTGGCAGAATACTACACAGAGGCTTTGTCATTTGCCATAAATATTGTCTGTGTAAAAATGGTACATTCTTATTTATTCTATACACCAATGATCTTTCACACTATATGGGCAATATTAAAACAAGGAAGGAACTGGTTCGCAGCAAACTCTCTCTCTTTAAATTTGGACAAAACCGCAAACATTAAATTCTCCCTAAAACCAGATAATCAAGAAAACAATGAGGTGAGATTCTTGGGTATGTATTTGGACAAGGAGCTCAATTTTAAAAATCATATCCTAAACCTTAATTCAAAACTCTCAAGCGTTATATTCTTGCTTAGAAAAATATCTGAATACACCTCACAGATGGTAGTAAGACAAGCCTATATGGCTCTATTCCAGAGCCACATTATGTATGGAATCCTTTTTTGGGGTAACTCAACTAATTGGACATCAGTCTTTAAACTACAAAAAATGGCTTTGCGGACTATTGCGGGTGTAACAAGCAAGACTTCTTGTAGAGAATATTTTAGGAAATTTAACATACTGACTCTGCCAGAACTATACATACACCAATGCCTTTTGTATGTCAAAACCAATCCAAACACATTTAGTACTCATAGTTCTGTTCATGATTATGACACAAGATATAAAAGTAAAGTGATAATACCCACTCACCGATTGACATTAACACAAAAAATTTCTCTATAACTTCAATAAAGTTATTTAATCAGCTTCCACAAAAAATTAAGAATTTTGGTCTAAATAAATTTAGAACTTCAACAAAAAGTTATTGATAGAGATATGTCCATACAATTTGGCAGAATACTATGAGTTTAATTTTAATAATGGATTGTAGTTACTTCATGGAATTTTATTCTGTGATATAATTTATTATGTGTACAATTTACCTTATGTTACATTTTAATTATTTTATTTTATATTTTAATATTTTTGTAACTATTAATTAAATATTTAAATTTTATTGTAATTTGTTGACGATGCTAAAACGTCAGTGCAAGTATATATATATATCACCATATGTATATATCTATGTACTATAAGTTATTGAGCAAATAAAGAATATTTATCTATCTATCTATCTATAACCCGTGGAGCTATTGTCAGAAATGTTTAAAATATTATTTGAACAAAATAGATTGGGATCATTCCATTCAAAATGACTTTGCGGTAGGGGTAAACTCATCGCAGCTCCATATAAATTATTTACATCAAAATACATAAGATAGGAAGATTTTTTATTTGGATCAAAATTTTTTCCCATAAATTTATTATTAGCTTTACCATATCTATTAGAACATTGAGAAATGCCCCCTCTAATACCTTTTTCAATAAACAAAAACATATCAATATCTGTTAAAAGTTCTAACTCAATACCTCTTGATAAAACTATTTGATAAGTTAAACCTGGTAATGTATATGTCCATAAGGGATCTAAATTATATGTGGAAAAACAAGTATCTCTAAAATTTTCGAAAATATCTGCCAGCAATAAGATATCAGTTTTAAGATACAGCTCTGCATATTCCTGTAAATTTTTTATTTTAAAAACATTCCAAACATTTTGAGCGTGTTCGTAGTCTGGCAAAGAAACTGATTCTTTTTAAGAGAACTATAAAAGGCTTTTCTTTCGGGCAAACTTGTCTCCTTTAATTTATCCCAACTATCCAAATACTCATAGGGAAAAATCCCCTTTCTTGTTAATAATTGAAACTCTTCCTCATTATTACACTGACTTTTTGTGATAACTTTTTTATCGTTTGGTAAAAAGACGCTAAAGTATCAATACTTGAGGCTAAAAATCGATATGAATCTAAAAATCTAAAATGTATATTGGTATTTAATAAATATTTCGAAAATGAAATATATTTTTCTTTGTTAACTGGCAAAAGCGTAACTTTTCCTTCAATTGTAGTACTAAGAGATTTAATTAAAAAATGACTGTCATATCCAGACAAATTATGATAAAGAACGGGTAGCATACCATCTTTTTTATAATTTAAATTACAAGAATTATGAGCCGCGCCTCGAAACTGACCAGTAAAATGACAATGGTCCCTAACTTTTTTCACCCGGTAAAAATGATTGTGTACAAATGTGACAGTGTGTAGCTAAATTAAACGCTGCATATTGTTCCTTAGTTAACGGATTCATTGGAATTTTATTAAACATTAAATTATTTATTCGTAAACCAATACTTTCAAGTTCTTTTACAAACCAATCAATACAATCTGTTCCGGTATAATATTTTTCATTTGACCATGCACTAAACGTGATAAATCTGTAATGCAAGCAAAATAAAAAACAGTTTTTGAATATTTTTTGTTGACACCTCCACATCAGACATATCAGTTTCTTCATCACTACTAGAATTTAGGTTATTGCTTTTATTTAAATAAGGGCAGGGAAGCATTAGTAAATTAATGTGTGGCAAAAATGAATTTTTGCTTAAGCTTAAGGGTAATACTTGTGATTTTTCAATGGTAAAAACATTTATGGAAATATTGTTTAAAGATTCAAACTTTGGAATATCTTTAAGTTGTAAGGGAAACTTAAGACCCTTGTATTTTAATACCTCACTGTAATGGGGATAAGGAGAAGTACGACACGGAATTTTTGATTTATCCTTTACTGGGTATAAGGCACAGACAATTGACCATAAAAAACAATATTTGTCATTATTTTTTACATTAATAACACTTTTAGATTTTCTTACAAATGGGGGTAGCTCAATAAAAGTTGATAAGCCCCCAGTTAAAGGAGTATAATTATTTATATTAACTTTTAAATGTAAAATTTCATATAGGGCATAACCAAAATCTTTTTTCTGAAAAGACTCCAATTTTGCTAAAATTTTGTCGATTACATTTTCAATATACCATTTTTTTAAGTTAGTATTATTATCAATAATTTCATTTTTGGTAGAAAAATGTTTAATATCGGTGTCTAAATTTTGGGGTTTTAGAAAAATTGCAACAAATGTAACATTTACCTTAAGCATACATTTTTTTAGTTCATTTTTTATTTTAAGAGCAAAACTCTTAAAAGCATTATTTAAAAAAAATTTGGGTCTTTTATATTTAAATTAGTAATAATACCCGTTCTTATTCTACCATTAAAACATGATTCAACGTCTTGCCATACCAAATTCTTATTTAAATTTTGAAATTTAACAGAGTTACTAAAAATCTTTCTTTTTTGGTTTTTTAAATTTGCTTTATAATGTTTTAAAATAGATAAATTGGATTCCAATTTGGCTAAGTTTCCAATACATTTTAATTTATTTTTTGACAATATTTAATTATAGTTATTGTTTTATTTAAATAATTTAACCAAAATAAATAATCTTCTTTTGTTTTAACTAATCGACGTACCTGTTCCAATTTTTTCTGGATCTCTTCAGCGATACCATCAACAGTTTGACTCATAACCTAAAATTTTCATCTTGGACTTTACCGTACGAAGTAATTAATTAAAATGAACAAAAATATACGAAATTCTCATCTAAGTACCTTCAATTTATAATCGACCAGTTCATTCGGCTTATATTTTTACATAAAACTTAAATCGTATGCATATTATTTTATGGTCATTACTGGAAAATACATTAAGTTATAAATTATTCACGATAACTTAACATTAAAAGTTTCTAAGGTGATAAGCTAAGTGCATTTCTGCTCATTATTTTTTAATTTATGGTAATAACTGGAAAATAAATAAAGTCATAAATTACCTACTTACGATAACTTATTATTGAATATTTCTAGGTATTATGTGATAAGCTAACTGCAGTTCTGCCTATTATTTTTAATTTATGTAAGTACTTAAAAATTGCTTCATACATCGTTAAAATTATCTATACCTACCCTTTTACGTCGTTCGTAAATAAGTCAATAAATTTAACAAAAACAATTAAAATAAATAGCTTGTTATTCTTAAAAGCTTTACTCATGACCATTAATTTTCTGATAAGTAGTATTTTAAGTAACTATTTTCTTATCATTAATGGTAATTTGAATGTTGTTAAGTGTATTGCATTTGTATAAATAAACGATTCGGTGCTTGGTCAAAAATAAATGCAAAGTCTAGAAAGTTGTGTTTTCAGCTGCATTGCGTATAATATTGTTTCTTGTTATAAGTTTATTATTATTTTTACACATTTTTAGAGAACAAATCTTAATTTAAAAAAATTTAGAATTCCTAAAACACCAGAAGAATTGGACAGAGATTTTAGTAGCCAGGAAAAAGTTTTTTGTATCCAAAACGTTATAAAAGAGCTTTAAAAAAATTAAGCATTATAAACCAATTTACTATTTTTATAACGAAGTTTTGGAGTGCTATAATAATTTTATTGAAAAAAATACATTATACAATTACGAATATTACTAGGTATTTTTATTTTTGTTTTTAAAAAATATTTAAAAATAATTGAAATTTTTAGAAACTAAATTTAATTTTAAAAAATGGCTACTGTTCCTTGTACTATTGTCATCACTATTTTGGACCAACAAAATTTTCCGTTACCAATGGCTCTAGTGGTATTTAAGAATATATTTAAGTAAGTTTTAAATAAAGACTTAAAGTAATGGCTACATTATATTTTTTATTTTTAGATATGGGGTTGAAAGCATAGCATTTAACGAAGATAAGGTCTTTATAAATTTATAATATTCACCGACAAAAGACACTTTGGTTAATAAATTTGGAAATTTGCCAGTAAAATATGCAAGATTAAATACTTCAAATCAGCAGGAGTTTGAATACTTTCAACAAGCCCTACAACAATACTACTTTGGATTTGACGAGGAAAAAATAACTCAAACAACCACTTTACAAATTGATGAGAATCCGAATGGTAAAACTAGTGAAATTGATGAATAATCAGAAAACTTTTTGGTAAGAACCATTAAAATTTAAATTTTAAATAAACCTTCTTAAAATTTAAATATAATTGCTTAATACTAAGAATAATTAGTCCTAAAAAAAAGTCAAAAAATCTTAGTAGATGGGTTAAGAGGGTTCTACGACTAAAATCGTAATTTTGCTGGAAAGTACATCCTTCACCGCCCAAGTCTCCGAATAACGTTTAAAATTACTTAGATTATAGATATTAAGACATAAACATCGAAATTAACAATATTCTCTCAATATTTTAGAAAAAAAATCACATAGTGCATAATAACTCTAAAATTTCAAAAAATTAAAGCAATGTCTGCGGAAAAAAATTTCTTAGCAAAGGGACGTAAAGTAGCACGATGTACAACTTGCAATTATCGCCAAATTGGACCAATCTTCCTGTATGCAGTGAGAAAAACTACAGTACCGAAACCCCAAGCGAATACGTCAACGTTTTTACCCAATTGTCCGAATTGTTTTCATGCGACGATATCTATCTCTTGTCAAATATTCCGGAACAATCAATGGATGAAACTGGAAAGGAAACCGGAGATGATATTACCACCACCTCCGTTCACCAAAAAGACCTCGAAGATCAGAACCAGAGTTACTTCCAACCTCGTCAGAAAAAGAAAATCACGACAAACAAAATCACGACAAAGGAGAAGACAGCGACAATTAAATCTTTTTTGTGAGGAGTCTCTAAAATCAATAAAATTTTGTCATAATTGTAATGAAATAAAACAGGGGAACTTAAACTTATTATGTACTATGTGTATTAATTGTAACACTTATACTTATAATTGTGATTAAATATAAATGTATTAAAAATTTTATATTTTATTTGAAATTAAAATAGCAAAATTTAATAAAATTTTATTTATTTTAAATTAAAAAATAAAAATATGTGAAATTATTATACTTCTAATAGGAAACTAAAAAATATAGTTACAATATTACACGCAACGCAACTTAAAATACAACTTTGTAGACTTTGCATTTGTAACATGTATAATAAAATTTATTAAAAATTTTATTTTTTATTTAAACCTTTCTAAATTAGGATTGATTTACTAAAAATAAGTAAAAATAATATTACACTTATAATAGGAAACTAAAAAAAATATATATATTTAAGTTTAAAATACCAAAAATTTTATATAATTTTTTTTAGATATTGTTTTAATAGAAACATTACTAGAAGTAATTATAATTTTGGTTACTATGACTAGTTCGGATGATGAACGAGTAGACCCGGACCGAATATATCCGGTTCCGTTTTCTTTGGCTGACTTGGCTACTTGTGATGGAGGATTAAAAGGTAATTGTCCATTTACTGGACGTTATTATACAACCGCAAAATACAACAATAAAATTTGTGATTTGCATAGTTTTTGTTACTACTGTGCACGCAAATTTCCTAGCAGCACAAGAGACGCAGACGCAACAGAGGGACTATATTACTTGAGGTGTAAATATACGGGATTTGGTTATTTTATGTGTCTACAGTGTGCCAGAAAACGTGCACAAATTGCGCGAAAAATGCAAGAGCGCTCTGATAGCATCCGCCCTCGAAAATCACTATCATCATCATCATCTGATGAGTCATCAGAATGAATTGGTAACTAAAAAAATAAAATTGTCTACACAAGTTTATGACCATAACGTTCTCAATAAATTTAATTAAAAAATAGCTTTAATTGTAATATTGATAATTTTAAGTAATAATTAAGTATGAGTCGATTTGAATAGGAAAAAATAATAATTTTAAATATTGTACTAATGTTTCTATTAAAATAAAAAATATAATAAAACAAAATAGTGTTTTTTATTTAGCATACATTTATTTAACATAAAAAATGAATTTGTAATTAAGTACAAAGTTTTTATAAACCAATCTTTTTGTTTGAGTAACAAATTTTATATCAATTTCTTAACAAAAATACATTTTCTCTAGCACATTTAAAATACCTAATACTATGTTTATTACAACAATAACATATTTTGTAACATTTTGTGATTTTAAATAAAGTATATTAAAACATCCCAATTCATCCAAATCAATTATTTCGTTAGAAATTATTGTTTTTAACCACTTTTTTAGACAAGCCTTTGACAAAAATGGTTTCGTCTTTAATAATACATTTTATAAACAAAGCTATTGTCTCACTAGGTATAGACAAGCCTTTGACAAAAATGGTTTCTTCTTTAATAATACATTTTATAAACAAAGCTATTGTCTCACTAGGTATAGACTGATTCTGATTAATAGTATCATCCCAAGAAAGTCCATGTAAATTCTGTATTGTCCATTTAATTTGGGTTTTAAAAGCATCATTTAGTAAGTCCAGTGGTATAGACAACTTTATATGTCGATGAAATAATGCTCCGGTTTTAATATTAACTAGTGCAATTTCTTTTCATATAAAACTGCTATTTTTAAACTGAAAACCTTGGACATCCAAAATAAACATTTTTTATGGTTATTAGAAAACTTTTACGGTACTTGTCAGTGGATTGTATTTTACTATTCGATAATGTAAAATTAAACAATATGCACTAGTGTTTGCTGGTATTGATGTATTTGTTTCAAACTCTAAACGAATGTCCACAGCTCCTCCTTTTAGGATGTCCTCACCTTGTCGCGAACAGTCAACAACTATGAGAGGTGCATATTCTTTAAATCTTGTCGGATCGATACACACATCACTGTTTTCTTTAAAATAATAAGATTTTTGAAATTGGACAAACATTTCATAAAGTATTGCATATTTATTATTACCAAAATCTAAATTTAAATTATCATATGGATAAACTTCAGAATTTAAATAGACTTTTAAATTGACCAGATTACAATGTTGGAAACTACTCATATTTTTATCTATCTTATTTTTTAGGTCAGTTTGAAATCCAATTATAAGAAAGCGAGGTCTTTCAAGTAAATTTGATGATTTGACAGCCCATGTGTGATTTTTTGTCTGTTGTAGTTGTGGATACTCGTGTAACTCCCAGCTTCTAAATCCAATAAGCAATTCTCTGTTACTTACAAACTGTTTAAGTAATCTTAATTTTTGACTGTCACTCACTGTTACATGGGGCATTTTCCAAAGTAACTTACTAAGTGTAACTTTGTATTTTTCATTTTTATTTTCTACTTGTATTAGTGCATTTAAATCCGAGTTTCCTCTGATAAGTATTAATTCTTGACGTAGATTCATTATTATTTTGTGAAAATCTTCGCCAAATCCCAACAACATTTTAAGAGGAATACAAACATTAAAATTGCCCTTATCATCTACTATTGGAGGATATGAGTCTTCTTTCCAGCCAGCATTTTGTAAATTTTTACTCTCAGCTGGTGTAAATGATGCATAGCCTTTTATAGTTGACGTTATTCCAGAATTCCTAATGCGATAAATAACCACACCTCCCAGTTCGTAACGTATTTCATCGAAAAGGTAAGTAACACCATTATTTATAAATTTAACGTTATCGGAAAAGGTATTATCTTCTTATGGTTGATGAGTATGATACTGGTAACTTATAATCGAATCATCATTAAGTATATTTTCATTGACTTTTAAAATATTATAACTTATTTTTTTAGAGCAATTACTTTTGCATTTAATAAAAACCCAAATTCTTCTGATATTTATACCGAAATTAAGCCTAAACCTATACCAACAACTTTTTTACTTTTATTTATACTAATTTTTTCTTTTAAATTTTTTCACTTTTAGTCCTAACGACTTTAGAATTTTTTTATTTTCAGCTGTTAGTTCTTTTGAATGTCTTTTTATACTAAGAGTCTTTTGACTTGTCCTGTGCTTTATATAAGAATTAGAAAAATAATCAGAGGGAATATTAAAAGAATTGTGACAATATAAAAACACCATTATTTTAGGAGCCTTTTTTCAAATGTAACCTTACTGTAATTAGTTCTCCTCTAAAATTAACTAAATTTCCATTTTGATCTGTTATTTTAAGGATTATTTCATCAATATACCGTGTGCTGATTGGTAAATATATTACATTAATTGGTTTTTCAATTATCTTATAACCAGGTGGTGTGGTTGGAAAAAAGGTATGTATAATATGTACTGATTTTCCATTATTGTAAGAATTGGTTACCAAATTACATTCGATGCATATACTATTAACCCTAAATATATCTACAGGTCCATTAGATTCATATCTTTTGTTTGGTTCAAATCGTTTTTTACTGAATCTTAATAAACTACCGATTGATTTTTTTTTTTTGAGAAATCTATTGTTTTATTACATTTAATTTCTACTTTTAAAGTATTTCGATTAGCGAGTAAAATAAGCGTAACGGGATCTTTCTTCTTCTCCTGCTCCCACACTTACACTTTTTTGAACTGCTTGTTGTTTTTGTATTTTATTTTTGGCATGCGCATTAAGCCGAAAATAATTTACTAAATAACTGTGTATATCCTCAATTTGATAAGACCCTTCGGGCAATGTAACCATTTTATCATTATCATAATAAAATCTGTTGTTTGTACTGTCAATGTTTGGAATTGAATTATAGCTGTCACAATTTGTTAAACCCAAAACAAAATCTTCTTCGTCATTAAGTATAATTGGAGGATATATTTTCGTAGACAGGACTGAATCATTTCCTGATAAAGTAAACGTATATGACATTATTGTAACTTAAATAGAAGTTACTTTGTTAAGTTGTTATTAAGAAATAAAACTAATTGGTCTAGAATAGGGTTTTTATTACTAAAATAATACAGGACTAAATAAAAATTTTAAACATAAATGTCCACAATTAACAGAATTATAAGTTTGATATGAAGTATGATTATAATAAATTTGACAAGGACCGCTAGAATTAAAATAACATTGAACTTGTAAAGGTGGTTTTAAGTTACCATAACTATCAAACTGTCCAATGAGTTCCAGGTCCAGAGTCATTATCCAAATTAATAACTGCTGATTCATACTTTTTTATTTTGTCTGGTAAACGATCTTTCATAAAAACACCACGAAAATGAGGTATTTTTAAAATTTTAGCATACATTTCTATTTCAAAATTTGATAGAGCATGTTTAGGTAATGTTATTGGCATTTTTTTCTTTTGACTCGTGTGTTTAAAAAAGACCCAAACCGGTTTTATATGGACCTAAATAAAGTCCTTTTCCCATTGCTATAGCTTCCATGGTTTTGTTGTGACGTTGATTTTCTTGTAATTGTTTATTAGCAGCTCGAGCATCATTTACAGCTTTTGCTATACCTGCAGCACCACCACTTAGAGCTCCAAGGGCACTAAGCCCTGCAAATATTGGTATAAGGGGTAATATACCACCAGTTTTAGGAATTTTAATTACTCTTGGTGGTAATGCTTTCCCATTTTCATGTTTAATGGTATTTTTAGCAACTTTGTATATACTATTAATATTCTTGGGCTCTTGCTTCAAAATATTATTTTTTATTTTTTAATTATAGATTAAAAGCTTAAAAGTACGTTTTTTAAGTTTTTTATTTCTAATATTTGATTTTCTTTGTTTCCTTCTTCTTCTTCTGGGAGTTTTTCTTTTCCTCAATTTTTGATGACGGTGTATTTTTCTTTTAACTGCCATATTTCTTAAAGTAACTATTTAGGTAGAATGTCGAAACTAAACTATTTAAACACCTATTGTTTAAGCTACTTAAATATTAAAAAAGCTAATAGCATTACCTAAACATGCTCTATCAAATTTTGAAATAGAAATGTATGCTAAAATTTTAAAAATACCTCATTTTCGTGGTGTTTTTATGAAAGATCGTTTACCAGACAAAATAAAAAAGTATGAATCAGCAGTTATTAATTTGGATAATGACTCTGGACCTGGAACTCATTGGACAGTTTGATAGTTATGGTAACTTAAAACCACCTTTACAAGTTCAATGTTATTTTAATTCTAGCGGTCCCTGTCAAATTTATTATAATCATACTTCATATCAAACTTATAATTCTGTTAATTGTGGACATTTATGTTTAAAATTTTTATTTAGTCCTGTATTATTTTAGTAATAAAAACCCTATTCTAGACCAATTAGTTTTATTTCTTAATAACAACTTAACAAAGTAACTTCTATTTAAGTTACAATAATGTCATATACGTTTACTTTATCAGGAAATGATTCAGTCCTGTCTACGAAAATATATCCTCCAATTATACTTAATGACGAAGAAGATTTTGTTTTGGGTTTAACAAATTGTGACAGCTATAATTCAATTCCAAACATTGACAGTACAAACAACAGATTTTATTATGATAATGATAAAATGGTTACATTGCCCGAAGGGTCTTATCAAATTGAGGATATACACAGTTATTTAGTAAATTATTTTCGGCTTAATGCGCATGCCAAAAATAAAATACAAAAACAACAAGCAGTTCAAAAAAGTGTAAGTGTGGGAGCAGGAGAAGAAGAAGATCCCGTTACGCTTATTTTACTCGCTAATCGAAATACTTTAAAAGTAGAAATTAAATGTAATAAAACAATAGATTTCTCAAAAAAAAAATCAATCGGTAGTTTATTAAGATTCAGTAAAAAACGATTTGAACCAAACAAAAGATATGAATCTAATGGACCTGTAGATATATTTAGGGTTAATAGTATATGCATCGAATGTAATTTGGTAACCAATTCTTACAATAATGGAAAATCAGTACATATTATACATACCTTTTTTCCAACCACACCACCTGGTTATAAGATAATTGAAAAACCAATTAATGTAATATATTTACCAATCAGCACACGGTATATTGATGAAATAATCCTTAAAATAACAGATCAAAATGGAAATTTAGTCAATTTTAGAGGAGAACTAATTACAGTAAGGTTACATTTGAAAAAAGGCTCCTAAAATAATGGTGTTTTTATATTGTCACAATTCTTTTAATATTCCCTCTGATTATTTTTCTAATTCTTATATAAAGCACAGGACAAGTCAAAAGACTCTTAGTATAAAAAGACATTCAAAAGAACTAACAGCTGAAAATAAAAAAATTCTAAAGTCGTTAGGACTAAAAGTGAAAAAATTTAAAAGAAAAAATTAGTATAAATAAAAGTAAAAAAGTTGTTGGTATAGGTTTAGGCTTAATTTCGGTATAAATATCAGAAGAATTTGGGTTTTTATTAAATGCAAAAGTAATTGCTCTAAGAAAAATAAGTTATAATATTTTAAAAGTCAATGAAAATATACTTAATGATGATTCGATTATAAGTTACCAGTATCATACTCATCAACCATAAGAAGATAATACCTTTTCCGATAACGTTAAATTTATAAATAATGGTGTTACTTACCTTTTCGATGAAATACGTTACGAACTGGGAGGTGTGGTTATTTATCGCATTAGGAATCCTGGAATTACGTCAACTATAAAAGGCTATGCATCATTTACACCAGCTGAGAGTAAAAATTTACAAAATGCTGGCTGGAAAGAAGACTCATATCCTCCAATAGTAGATGATAAGGGCAATTTTAATGTTTGTATTCCTCTTAAAATGTTGTTGGGATTTGGCGAAGATTTTCACAAAATAATAATGAATCTACGTCAAGAATTAATACTTATCAGAGGAAACTCGGATTTAAATGCACTAATACAAGTAGAAAATAAAAATGAAAAATACAAAGTTACACTTAGTAAGTTACTTTGGAAAATGCCCCATGTAACAGTGAGTGACAGTCAAAAATTAAGATTACTTAAACAGTTTGAAAGTAACAGAGAATTGCTTATTGGATTTAGAAGCTGGGAGTTACACGAGTATCCACAACTACAACAGACAAAAAATCACACATGGGCTGTCAAATCATCAAATTTACTTGAAAGACCTCGCTTTCTTATAATTGGATTTCAAACTGACCTAAAAAATAAGATAGATAAAAATATGAGTAGTTTCCAACATTGTAATCTGGTCAATTTAAAAGTCTATTTAAATTCTGAAGTTTATCCATATGATAATTTAAATTTAGATTTTGGTAATAATAAATATGCAATACTTTATGAAATGTTTGTCCAATTTCAAAAATCTTATTATTTTAAAGAAAACAGTGATGTGTGTATCGATCCGACAAGATTTAAAGAATATGCACCTCTCATAGTTGTTGACTGTTCGCGACAAGGTGAGGACATCCTAAAAGGAGGAGCTGTGGACATTCGTTTAGAGTTTGAAACAAATACATCAATACCAGCAAACACTAGTGCATATTGTTTAATTTTACATTATCGAATAGTAAAATACAATCCACTGACAAGTACCGTAAAAGTTTTCTAATAACCATAAAAAATGTTTATTTTGGATGTCCAAGGTTTTCAGTTTAAAAATAGCAGTTTTATATGAAAAGAAATTGCACTAGTTAATATTAAAACCGGAGCATTATTTCATCGACATATAAAGTTGTCTATACCACTGGACTTACTAAATGATGCTTTTAAAACCCAAATTAAATGGACAATACAGAATTTACATGGACTTTCTTGGGATGATACTATTAATCAGAATCAGTCTATACCTAGTGAGACAATAGCTTTGTTTATAAAATGTATTATTAAAGAAGAAACCATTTTTGTCAAAGGCTTGTCTATACCTAGTGAGACAATAGCTTTGTTTATAAAATGTATTATTAAAGACGAAACCATTTTTGTCAAAGGCTTGTCTAAAAAAAGTGGTTAAAAACAATAATTTCTAACGAAATAATTGATTTGGATGAATTGGGATGTTTTAATATACTTTATTTAAAATCACAAAATGTTACAAAATATGTTATTGTTGTAATAAACATAGTATTAGGTATTTTAAATGTGCTAGAGAAAATGTATTTTTGTTAAGAAATTGGTATAAAATTTGTTACTCAAACAAAAAGATTAGGTTTATAAAAACTTTGTACTTAATTACAAATTCAATTTGTTATGTTAAATAAATGTATGCTAAATAAAAACACTATTTTGTTTTATTATATTTTTTATTTTAATAGAAACATTAGTACAATATTTAAAATTATTATTTTTTCCTATTCAAATCGACTCATACTTAATTATTACTTAAAATTATCAATATTACAATTAAAGCTATTTTTTAATTAAATTTATTGAGAACGTTATGGTCATAAACTTGTGTAGACAATTTTATTTTTTTAGTTACCAATTCATTCTGATGACTCATCAGATGATGATGATGATAGTGATTTTCGAGGGCGGATGCTATCAGAGCGCTCTTGCATTTTTCGCGCAATTTGTGCACGTTTTCTGGCACACTGTAGACACATAAAATAACCAAATCCCGTATATTTACACCTCAAGTAATATAGTCCCTCTGTTGCGTCTGCGTCTCTTGTGCTGCTTGGAAATTTGCGTGCACAGTAGTAACAAAAACTATGCAAATCACAAATTTTATTGTTGTATTTTGCGGTTGTATAATAACGTCCAGTAAATGGACAATTACCTTTTAATCCTCCATCACAAGTAGCCAAGTCAGCCAAAGAAAACGGAACCGGATATATTCGGTCCGGGTCTACTCGTTCATCATCCGAACTAGTCATAGTAACCAAAATTATAATTACTTCTAGTAATGTTTCTATTAAAACAATATCTAAAAAAAAAAAATTATATAAAATTTTTGGTATTTTAAACTTAAATATATATATATTTTTTAGTTTCCTATTATAAGTGTAATATTATTTTTACTTATTTTTAGTAAATCAATCCTAATTTAGAAAGGTTTAAATAAAAAATAAAATTTTTAATAAATTTTATTATACATGTTACAAATGCAAAGTCTACAAAGTTGTATTTTAAGTTGCGTTGCGTGTAATATTGTAACTATATTTTTTGTTTCCTATTAGAAGTATAATAATTTCACATATTTTTATTTTTTAATTTAAAATAAATAAAATTTTATTAAATTTTGCTATTTTAATTTCAAATAAAATATAAAATTTTTAATAAATTTATATTTAATCACAATTATAAGTATAAGTGTTACAATTAATACACATAGTACATAATAAGTTTAAGTTCCCCTGTTTTATTTCATTACAATTATGACAAAATTTTATTGATTTTAGAGACTCCTCACAAAAAGATTTAATTGTCGCTGTCTTCTCCTTTGTCGTGATTTTCTTTTTCTGACGAGGTTGGAAGTAACTCTGGTTCTGATCTTCGAGGTCTTTTTGGTGAAGATGGCGGTGTGGGAGGTGGTGTTAATATCATCTCCGGTTCCGTTTCCAGTTTCATCCATTGATTGTTCCGGAATATTTGACAAGAGATAGATATCGTCGCATGAAAACAATTCGGACAATTGGGTAAAAAGGTTGACGTATTCGCTTGGGGTTTCGGTACTGTAGTTTTTCTCACTGCATACAGGAAGATTGGTCCAATTTGGCGATAATTGCAAGTTGTACATCGTGCTACTTTACGTCCCTTTGCTAAGAAATTTTTTTCCTCAGACATTGCTTTAATTTTTTGAAATTTTAGAATTATTATGCACTATGTGATTTTTTTCTAAAATATTGAGAGAATATTGTTAATTTCGATGTTTATGTCTTAATATCTATAATCTAAGTAATTTTAAACGTTATTCGGAGACTTGGGCGGTGAAGGATGTACTTTCCATCAAAATTACGATTTTAGTCGTAGAACCCTCTTAACCCATCTACTAAGATTTTTTGACTTTTATTTTTAGGACTAATTATTCTTAGTATTAAGCAATTATATCTAAATTTTAAGAAGGTTTATTTAAAATTTAAATTTTAATGGTTCTTACCAAAAAGTTTTCTGATTATTCATCAATTTCACTAGTATTACCATTCGGATTCTCATCAATTTGTAAAGTGGTTGTTTGAGTTATTTTTTCCTCGTCAAATCCAAAGTAGTATTGTTGTAGGGCTTGTTGAAAGTATTCAAACTCCTGCTGATTTGAAGTATTTAATCTTGCATATTTTACTGGCAAATTTCCAAATTTATTAACCAAAGTGTCTTTTGTCGGCGAATATTTTAAATTTATAAAGACCTTATCTTCGTTAAATGATAATCTTCGAGGTATTTCTGGTGTAGGTGGTGGTGTAGGAGGAGGTGTCAGTATGTTCCCTGTTTCCAGTTCCATCCAGACATTGTTGCGTAATATTTGACAAACTATATATATCGTCGAAGAACAATTCGGACATTTGGATGGAAAGGTTAACGTATTCGGACGGGGTTTGGGTACTGTTGTTTTTTTCACTGCATACAGGAACACTGATCCAATTTGAAGATAATTGCAAGTTGTACATCTTGCTACTTTACGTCCCTTTTAAAAAAAAAAATTCCTCAGACATTTTTTCCATTTTTTTATAATAAGAATTATTATGCACTATGTATACTTTATTGATACCTAAAATAATTGTTTAAACTAAATAAAAAATAATTTAAAACTCAAAGAATTTTAATGGTAAAAATTTCTTACCAAAAAAAAATATTTTGATTTGCTTATTCATTAATTTCGTTAATACCATTCACATTATCATCGATTTGTAATGCTGTGATTTGAGAGAGTTTTTCTTCGTCAAATCCTAAATAATATTGCTCAAGAGCTTGTTGAAAGTATTCGAATTCTTGTTGATTGGACGTATTTAGTCTTGCGTACTTAACAGGTAAATTCCTAAATTTATTTATTAGAGTTTCTTTTTAGGCGAATATTTTAAGTTAACAAACACCTTATCTTCGTTATATGATGTGCTTTCCACACCATATCTAAAAATAACAAACGTAATAAAGATATTTTTATTTATTTTTTATTTAAAACTTACTTAAATATATTTTTAAATACCACTAGTGCCATAGGTAGTGGGAAATTTTGTTGGTCCAAAATAGTGATTACTATGGTGCATGGAATGTTAGCCATTTTTCAATTTAAATTTAGATACTAAAATATCAATTAATTTTTATAAGCAAAAATAAAAATGATAATATTTGTAGTCGTAAACCGTAATTTCTTCAATAAAATTATTATAACTCTCCAAGACTTCGTTATAAAAATAGTAAATGGGATTATAATGTTTAATTTTTTTAAAGCTCTTTTATAACCTTTTGGATAAAGAAAAACTTTTTCTTGGCTATAAAAATCTCTGTCCAATTCTTCTGGTGTCTTGGGTATTTTAAATTTTTTTAAATTAAGGTTAGTTCTCTAAAAATACATAAAAATAATATAACACTTTTAATAAGAATTAAAAAAATACTTACAATATTACACGTACACACATATATTTTTGCAAGAAACAATATGTGTTTTTAATAGTTCGGATGAGACAAAAGCATTTAAACACCGTTCACAAATCCATTTTTTATTTTTAATATTTTTCATTTGACCATGCACTAAACGTGATAAATCTGTAATACATGCAAAATGAAAAATACTTTTTGAATATTTCTTGTTGACACATTCATCTCAGATATATCATCTTCTTCATCACTACTAGAATTTAGATTATTACTTTTATTTAAATGAGGGCAGGGAAGCATTAGTAAATTAATGTGTGGTGAAAATGAATTTTTGCTTAAGCTTAAAGGTAATACTGATTTTTCAATAGTAAAAACATTTATGGAAATATTG
>JACEGR010007656.1:0-46315 GCA_014170235.1 Listronotus bonariensis
TATATATATTGATAAACTGTATGTTACCACTTCCAAATCGGATACAGAATTAGCGCTGTCACTTCATATATAACGCTGTGACTTCCGATTTCGGAAGTCATAACGTTTTGTGCTGATTTAAGCTGCGAACCTTTTATTACGTCATTGGGGTTCATTACACAAAAATTTTTGTGGAAGTCATTTTGACCTCACATACCCGCTAAATAAAATTTTAGTTGTCGTTTATATCATTGGCGCTAGTGTCGCCTTCTGAGTAGTAATGGGTTGAACGTTGTTACTTCCACATTTATCTCTTACATACGGAAATGACTAATATAAATTGCATTCGAATTTATCGCTTAATGGAATATTTATATTGTGATAACTTTGTTATTTGTAAAAGACGAAAAATTAAATTGCAAAAGTTATATATTCTGATTTCGTCAGTAGTTTTAAAATTGCTGAAGTGTGTGTTGTGACTTCCTTAGAACACGATGACTTCTAGGGGAAAAAAAATATTAAGTATGATCTTAGGTAAGTAATATGACTTGGATTAAGTTAGAATATTTATATTTCAAAGTATTTCTATCGCGTACTAGGCGAAATAGTTCCTGAGTTTATTTACAATATAAAATATTATTAGACTAGGGCTGAAGCCTTTGAAAATGGTAAAAAGTGAAAAAAATAATAGTAGGATGAAACTCATTGAAAAAGAAAGAGAATATAACAAAAATAGAAGGAAAAATAATTTACGGGTGATCTGAGGTCGGAAATGGGGAGGGGGAGTTTTTAAGGGTAAAAAACGGTTTATCTCGATTTCCGGCAAAACTACAAGTTCTATGAAAAAAAAGTTAAATGGCATAGTTGTAGGTAATAAAAAGGTCTATAATTTTTGTTTGTACGCTGTTTTTACATAACTTCACAATTTATGTGAAAATTCAAAAACCAAGTTTTTGGTTTTTATTTTTATCTTTTACAAAAATTAAAATAAATTAACAAAATTTGGTGAGAATTTTTCTTTTTAAGTCCCAAACACACTGTAATTTTTTTGTTATAAAATATTTATTTTTTGCCTTATTTTGACCTAATATCCAAAAGCACCCTAATTTGCAATCGAAAATTTTCCCGTCAAAATATCTGCTTTTTTTAAAAAGTCGGTGAGCTTTTTGTTTGTTTAAATCTCTACTTTCTGATGGTGTAAAAAAATATACATTATGTTCTCAGAAAATGCAAAGAAACGAAAAAAACTCGAATCCGATTTTTTTAATCATTATGTACAATTTTGAGCTATTTTATTAAAATTTACATTTTAATTACTCGAAAAACGTAAGATTCCAAGTTACATTGATAAAAAAAAAAAATTACAAATCCATAAACGGTAAAGATTGCAAAAAACATGCGAAAAGAGTTGTTATAAAAAAATTCGGATTCAAGTTTTTTTCGTTTCTTTGCATTTTCTGAGAACATTTACCATAGTAATGTATATTTTTACATCACCAGAAAGTAGAGATTTAAACAAACGGAAAGCGCACCGACTTTTTAACAAAGCAAATATTTTGACGGGAGAATTTTCGATTGAAAATTAGGGTGCTTTTTCGATATTAAGTCAAAATAAGGTGAAAAAATAAATATTTTTAATCAAAAAATTACAGTATGTTTGGGACATAAAAAGGCAAGTGTTCACCAAATTTAGTGAAAATTTTTTTATTTTTTTTGTAAAAGATAAAAATAAAAAACCAAAAACTTGGTTATTTGAATTTTGCACCTAAATTGTGAGGTTATGTGAAAAATGTGTGAATACAAAAGTTGCAGATCTTTTTATTACCTACAACTTTGCCATTTAACTTTTTTCATAGGACTGTTTTTACCCTTAAAAATTCCCCCTCCCCCTTCCCGACCTTAAATCGCCTGTAAATTATGTTTCCTTTCATTTTTGCTATATTCTCTTTCTTTTTCAATGGATTTCATTCCACTATTATTTTTTGGTTTCAAAAACTATTGACCCTGGTCTATATATGCAACAAAGTCGTTCACCGCGAGTAATTATTTTTAAAAATAAAAACGTGTTTTACTTATTGTAATCAGAAATTTTTGGGGAAATACATTTTAGAAGGTCCTAATCCAATCCCAACACCTGTAAAAGAAAAAAATGAAGGAACCACAAACCAGCAAAGTACAACTTCAACCTCAAAGACATTGGTAGGTATTGTGTACAAAAATATAAATATTTTAGGGAGGAAATGTAAGCAAGTAGTGTAGGCAAATTATTACTAATTAATTTGATTGCAGTTTTTGTGATAAGAATAAAAGAAATATAATGTTTGAAGATTAGACGATAAGGTCAATATCGTTAATTAGGCCTGAAGCTGGGGTCATATTTTACTAATTACTCTAAACCACTTGGTAATTCGCTAATAGTTTCTCAGGAAGACTTCGAATGGTGAAATATAAGTATAGGAGCTACTTCTGGCCGCTTTCTTAAAAGAACGCTAACTTGATATAATTAAAATGTTCTATATTTTTTGCCTAAGTGGGTTGGGCTGACTGGTAAAAAGCTTTAAAAATATATATTGTGTATAAAGGCAAAGTGCACTATTTTAATTCAAATTAAATTTAAAATGCCAAAAATAAATTTTTAGTAGTTCCTAAACCTAAATTAATTAGAGTAATCAGAAACCATGCAAAAGGTAGATATGCATTGTAAGACATGCTAAAAATAATGCATATCCGAAATACATAAAACTATTTAGGGCGTCCTATTTAAAGTAAGAAACTTGATAAAGAAAAAATTAATGTAAAACCAACCAGTTATTCTCTACAAATTAATAAGGGATCAGGGTCATGTCCATCTTAGGTAAGTCACCCTAGACGTAACCCTCCACTATCACTTGCCATACTTCAGTTATTCTTTTAGTATTTCTCTTGACTCTCTATCAGCGGATTGTCAAGTGGTGGGGATTCATCAATCTATAAAAAATAACGCTAGCCACAAGCCTAAATGTAGTATTCTATTTTAGTGTTAATTTCTGAATTTCTGCAAAGTTTATAAAAAAATGTGAATTAAATACACCAAATGAGATTATGTGCTAAATAATAGGGTTAGGGTTAGGTTCCCCATAGTTATGAAAAAATTTTGGCTTCAAAAGGGGATGTTAAATATTAAATCCACAGTCGGTTGTTTAACGCTTTGTTAATTAGATAACTGACGGTTATCACGTTAAATCTGACAGAATACAAAATAATGGCACTGATATACACAAGTCAAAGCGTTCGGTGACATATATTTGTATTCTGTCACATTTAAACAATAAATAAAACTTTGAACAAACGGCTGGTAATATTTAATTTTAACCCGAAGATAAAAACAGTGAGAAATTAACATATTTTTAAATAACCTACAAACATTATTTTATGATATAAAATTATCTAGTTATTTGGCTCATTAGTGCGAGAAGGTCCAGTATGTCAGATATGATAAGCAATACTAAAAATGCGATGTTTTAAATGTTTCACTATTTTAGTTTGGTAACCGTTTTTGCATTGTCAAGCTTTAAAGTTTTTACGAAAAATTCCGTAAAAAAATAACAATCTGTTTAAAAAAATCAGTAAAAAGCAACTGATAAAATTTATTTAAAACTATTGTTGTATTAAAATAACTTTGCAAATAAAATTGGACATAACTTGTACAGGTTGTTATTAACAGCAGTGTCAATTTACCATTATTTCAAGTAATACAACTTCAATTGATTTTCAAGTCCCTATATATTAAGGGAATAAGTTGTTTAGTACCATTGCCCTACAAATTTGCAATCACAATCCATATAATAAAATGACTGAGGCTGTTACAATTTTAGATTCTACTAGAAAATGCTTGACCAACCCTATTTCCCGCTGGATTTATCATGCCATCGGATTTAAAAGGTGTTATCCATTAACGTTTCCAATAGAAAAATACATTTAAAAAAAAGTTAATTTTAAAAAATAGAACTTTGTCCTGCCTCATAGTATTTGCCCAAAGAACATTCTCTTCAATGTGTAACAATTTTTTACAGCATTTTGCCATTAGCAATGAAAATGCTATTAAAATAATTTTACTCTAAAATTTTTTAATGAATTATCGGGTAGGTTCTCTTTCCCAAATTTTCCGTCAAAATTTAAAAGTTTGGCAGCACTGCAATGGTTACAAAATTGAAATAGCGAGCTATACAAAGAACTTTATGCCTAAGTCAACAGTGTATAAAATAATGGTGATAACTATGTAAAATAACTCATTTTTCCACGCTTTGCCTTAGTGGGCCACACTGTATAAACAATTTTTTTTTTTTTTAGAGATAAATATCTCGGCATACAATACAACTTTTACTCGAAACATTTTTTGTATTTCTAATAATAAGATATAGTGGAATTCCTCGTACTAATGTGCCACTCTGTATAAGCGTCAGTTAAAATGGTTGTGGTAATTCCCTTATATGTTCTTACAGGATTGGATTAATAAAAGTGATTTTGAAATACCTACACCAAAGTCATTAGAAGATCTAAATAAAGATTCAGCTAAAATACCAAAGATAAAGGTAATAGTTATTTATGCATTTAGTGACCCTTTTTTATAAATGGGAATATTGTCGCATATGGCGCAGGTTCAGGTGAATGCGATAATTCCATGGTCACTTTGGTCACTGGAGAAATCAAGTTTTTGGGATTAGACCGTGTCAAAGTGGAATTACTTCCCGACGTTTCACCGCCGATTGCATGTGGCATCTTCAGTGATCTTTACTCTAGGAGATTAGAATACTAAATGACGGTCTAATCGCAAAAACTATGATTTCTCAAGGTATCCTACACTAAGCAGTATTAAAAAAAATTGTGCCAACGAAAAATACATAGGTATATTAAAAATTAAAATATACTTTATTTTTTTACGCAATATTGTGTAAATTAATTTATTTTACGCACTAGTGAGTAAAATAGGTACTTTAGGCACGGTAGTAAAAAATATATGTATACATTCTAAATCCCACATAGTGGATGGCCGATTACTATATTCTTCATAACTTAGGGGATATGAAAATAAAGGACTTGATTAGTAAATTATGATAAGTTGCAATTAAAAGGTTTATTTTTAAATTTGATGAATCAAAATCATTTTTAAAACTAAGGCCCTGCTTGATGTTGTCTTGTTCGGTTTCTGTTGTTGCGATACTGGAAAGTTTATTGTGTTGACCTTAAGGATAACCTGTGGTAGCTCTAGAATGTTCAAAATGTTTTATCTAAAAAGTGAGACATGGGACTCACACCAAATATATACCAGATGCTATTGGCCTCAAAGAGAACCTTTTGGTAAAGAAAATTTTTATTTTGGAATTTGCGAAAAAAGCTGATTTTTTCAATTGACCATCCAGAGAAAAATCTAAGTTTCAAAAGCGAACCTTTTATTTGTATTTTTTTCGTGAATTCGATCAAATTTTATCGTCAAATCCCAAATTTTGCAGATGTTTTTGTTTGTTTGCAGTATGTTTTTAAAAAATCATAGCCAGTTAAATTTTTTTCACTCAACAATTTTCTCATGCATATATTTCAGATGCCTCTAACTTCAAGAAAAATGCAGATATTTTCGTGTAATTTGGGAGATTTTGGAAATTTTGATTATTTCGGTTAAACCGCAAATTGATAGTTACAGGGGATAAAAAGTAATATCGTAGCATGTAAGCTGTTTCATTCTACCATTTAGACGCTACAGCTTGTCAAAATGGGATTTTTTCAAGGGCGCGTATTTCAAAACTATTTAATATAGAACATGATACATCAAATATGTTTAGAAACGCAAAATACGAAACAAAAATTGTTTTTATTGTTTACGTACAAATTAAAAATAGGGTGTTCTGTTAAAAAAAAATTAAGTTTTTACCCACTTTTGTGCAACACCCTGTTTAGTAAAAATTCTTTTGAACTTTTAGAAACTGTGCAATATGCATGCTTTGTTACAATATTGGTACACCCTACTCTTGTTTAATAAATATACTTTATAAATAATAGTCCCAAGGTAGTTTCTTAAATATTCTTTTGAATTCTATATTTTTAATTCTGCAAATAAAATTGTTCAACCATATTTAAATACCACAATGCTCTTAAAATAACTTTATTGCAGATTTTGCAAAATATAGTAGTTGCTCCGGCTCCGAGCCTAAGTAAAAAGTTAAACGTATTGAATAAAGATGGTATTTCTAATAATAATCCGGAAAACTGTGGCGAGGTAAGAAAACATTAAACAAAAATTGTTTTTGTTTATGTAGTAATAATATATTTTAGGGTACTCACAATATCCTTAACACAAATAACACTGAAAAAGTGGAAAACGTAAACTTCACGGATATATATGAATTTCATTCCAGCACAGAAGAGAGTAATGATGATAGTCGGGACTTGGATTACTGTGTAACTGATTATTCCAGTACTAATTCATCTACAGGTTCAAAGAGTTTAAGCACGAAATCATTCGAAACTGACCACATTGGCAAACCAGTAAATCCTGAAGTCATTCAAAATTGTACATATGAATTAAGTGCCCGTCAAATTAGGACAAGTGAAAAGATTAAGGTATTGCATTCAAGTTCAAAATTTGAAGTGTGCTTAAAACATTTACTCGAAACTGTACTAAATTGGGCGCCCATAGAATCTTTTCCAGGGGAGGTTCTTTTGCATTCACAAGGTATTATTTCTTAAATATAGTCATATTGGTCTAATTTTTCAAAATGATTAGTTTGTTTTTTGTTTCGTATATATCAGAATTTATTGATCGAAAAGAAATAACCGCTTGTATTTTACGAATTTTCCAGTAAATACACCAAATGTCTCAACAGCCAAGAGGGACATCTATCTTCCCTACCCCTGCCTCTTCGGTCGCCACTGGTACTAAAGGCATTACGTCATACTATATGAACTATATTATAAATATAATTAAAACTTATCCAGGATTGTCTTGTAGTGTATAATTCCTCAATATTTGAGGTTCTATAACAGGTAGAAGAAATTATTAATTGCCATTTTCCTACTTAAGTTGCATACTCTAAAACTAGTTCTGCTATACAAGCTGTTTCATTAATGCAGAACGTTATCAAATACTCTATCTTTTTTCTGTAATCTGTTGTAGACTGCAGATATTGACTTAATCACAAATTATTTTTTATTGTTTGCGCTGTTGCTAAAGTATAATTAAATTTGTAAATTTTCAGAACATCTAATATGTAATAAGTAAGTTAAAAAAATATATTCAACGTTTTCGTGTTCCTTTCATAACACCCGAAATATTGTGGAATTACACACTAACTGACCACCCCGTATACCACAAGCTTAATATGTCTAAATAAATAAATGCAACTTAATTAAAATTAAAGTAACTGAAAAATCACCTTTCTACCTTCGCCAAATAAATTGAAAATTTTGAAATGTTGCAAGTAAATCGGCTGCATGGTCTATAACACGAAATTTGTGTGTGGTTTAGTCTTTCGGTATTCTTGATCTACCGAGTGTTGCATCGTCGGGCAGGATATGGGAAATACTATGTAATTATTATTAGGGTCAGTTCTTGGCTACCCTAATTATTTTATTTAACCTAAATAGACTTTTCTTCAAAATAATTAGGGAAGCCAATAATTGACCCAAAAATTACATGGGATTTCCTTAATCCCGCCCGACGATGTAACACCCGATATACTTAAAACTTTATTTTTAATATTTTCACATACAGGCTGAAAAGGACAGAAAAAAGAAAATAATTAAATGCAAATACTGTCTAAATGATATAGCTACTAAAAATTTTATGCGACATCTACAAAGAAATCACATGGATTTTAAAGAGGTAAAAGATATTTTTGACTATCCAAAAAATAGTAAGGAGAGGCGAAATGCATTTAGAATGTTAAGAAATGACACAAACTTTGAATTATATATTAATAATGGTGTTATAAGGCCTAATCGACAAGCGAACAAGAATACAAATGAACCAGTAGAGACAATTTATTATCCTTGTGCATACTGCAAAGGGTTATTTCAAAAGCAATATTTAAAACGTCATTTAAAAAATTGCACAGCTTTTAAGACAGAAAATGATGCTAAAGCACAAAAAGTAAATTCCCTTTCTCGTTCTCAAACATTGATTGCATGTGCAACAGATCCAACAAATGTTATATCTCGATTAAATGTTAAGGAGCAGGTAGGAGTTACTTATTTTATTATAATTATAGAGTAAAACAATTAATGTGCTGTAAATCTTAAAAGTAAACTTACTTTAAACAAAATATAGATATGTTCGACTTGTGTTCCCAAATCACTCAACTCATCTTTATACGTATTTTAGGTATTTGATATAATGAAACCGGACGAGGTTGGTTTAGAAGCTAAAAAAGATCTTCTGATTGCTCATTTTGGAAATTCGTATTTAAAAAAACATAAGCGAGAGCGAATGGCTCATGCTTGCAGCACAAGAATGAGAGAAATGGCAAGGCTATTAATTAATTTTAGGATAATTACTAACAATGAAAAAGTATCTTTTAAAGACATGATCAATCCGATTTATTTTGACACCATAGTAACAGCTGCCCGGAATATTTCTGGATATAATGCTTTTGATAAAACATTTAAATCACCCAGTCTTGCATTGCATCTTGGCACCTCATTAAAAACAATATGTGAAGAATTGACACACCTTATCATAAAACAAAGTAATGGATTTACATGCGAATCACTGGAGAATAAAAAGAAATGGATTACAGATATAAAACATTTTAAAAAGTTAATAGGGGCCCGCTGGAATATTGAATTAAGCTCTTTAGCAAACAAGGACTTACAAGAGAAACGGTGGCGCAAACCATTACTAGTACCTCTGGTTAGTGACATAAAAAAATTTCAAGAAGGAACTTTGAACCTAGCAAATGAATGTAAAGAAGTTTTTCTCAAAAACGAAGACAACGCAAGTTATTTTAAACAATTCGTTCAAAGTATTTTGGCTTTATTAATTATATTTAACAGAAGAAGAATTGGCGATGTACAGTATTTAAAAAAACAAGAGTACGAAAATGAAAAAAAAACCGATTTTAAAGACTTTGAAACCGTATTAACGGAAACGGAGAAAATGCTAACAAACAAATATAAAAGGGTTGTTACTGCTGGAAAAGGATCCAGGGCGGTTGTGCTACTAATTCCAGAAAAACTACAAATATTTATTAACCTACTTTTAGAAAAGAGATCAAAATATATTGAGGCAGATAATGAATATATTTTTGCCATACCGGGAAGTACAATAAAATGGGGACAAGGGGACATTGCTATACGAACGCTTGCAAAAAAATTTAACTTAAAATTCCCTCAATCCATCACGAGCAATAAGTTAAGAAAACAAATTGCTACTGTTATGCAAATTTTAAATTTAAGTAAAGAGGATACTCAGCAATTTTCAAACTTTATGGGACATACCCTAAAAACTCACAAGGAATTTTATGAGTAAGTAAATTTTATGTAATTAAATTAGGTTTACTCGAAAACTTTTTAATTTAAGACTTCCAGTTGACATATATCAAACAGCTAAAGTCTCAAAATTATTACTCTTAATGGAAAAGGGAACAGTTCCAGCAGAATATGTAGGAAAATCTTTATCGGAAATTGAATTAAACCTCAATTCAGAATATGCAGAAGAGGATGATTTTGAAGGTAACAATCAATAACCAAGTTATAATTTACGAAATTAAAGCGGAAGTGTTTTTTAAGGTGACGAATTAATTTATAGTCTCAAAAATAATAAAGCCATAGAAAATGCGAAAGAAACTAATAAAGAAGTTGAAGTAAACTTACATCGCAAAAGACCCCAAGAAAAAGGTACGCTCGTTTTTGTATATTTGTATATATGTATGTATGTATGTATCTATCTATCTATCTATCTATCTATCTATCTATCTATCTATCTATCTATCTATCTATCTATCTATACTATCTCATCTATCTATCTATCTATTTAACTTTTAAACGATTGTTATTAAATACTTGTATTCTTTATTAACAGATACATATGTAGATGGGACTATGAACGAATGCGATATAGCTACTGACATAAAAATTAAAAAATCGGCAGAACGAAAAGGTAAAAGACACGTAAGGTTATTTGGTTATTTTCAATATTTTTTTATTAACTAGTCTTATTGCTGTCAAATAGCTGCTGTAATTAATATTTGATACCAAGGAGCAACGTGTTTATGAACATTTTTAGGTTGGTCGACAGAAGAAATTATGATTATAAAGGAGAACTTTATTCATTTTATTCAAAACGGCTCATATCCTCCAACAAAAAGAATAATAAAAGTTATCAAAGAAAAAAACATTAAACGTTCTGTAGCAACCATTAAAGCTAAGATCCAGCATTTAAGAAACCTATATTTAAAAAAGCATAACCCTTAGTTAAAGAAAACTTAATTACCAGAGACATTAATTAGGAGGTATGTTTTATTAATTAAACACAACTTAAGTAATTAATCAATTTAAATAACGAATTCATTTATTAACTTAATCATTTAATTAATAATTAATTAATTTACTTATTAACACGCAAGTAATAACATCTTCATTAAATTTTTAGGCCAGTCAAAAAACGATGTGGTTTAGAAGATATGCGCTCAGAACCAACCAGCCAACCAAGTCTAAGCATTTAACACATTTAACTAAACAAGGGACATAATTTTTTCCTTAAAATTTTTATAGTCATACAGTATTTGTAAAATGTAGTGAACCTCCTACATATTACATAAAAAAACTACTAATAGACAATGCTAGGGCACATCGATTTTGTTTAATTTTTGTACATTATTTTTATAATATTTTTAATGCCGCTAAGTTTACAGTTTTCCAAAAATTAATATAACAAGCTGTAAGCATATGCTGTCCGTAAGGTCAACACAAAAAACTTCCCAGTATCGCAACAATAGAAACCGAACAAGATAACATCAAGTACGGCCTTAGTTTTAAAAATTATTTTGATTCACGAAATTTAAAAATATACCTTTTAATTGCATTTTATCTTAATTTACTAATCAAGTCCTTTATTTTTATTTCTCCTTAGTTATGAAGAATATGGTAATCAGCCATCCACCATGTGGGATTTAGACTGCCATCTCATATCAAATACCCTGTTTATGGTTGAATTCTTAAATTCTACGAATAATTATAAACATAATATTATGTACCATGTCTGATTCCTAAAGTAAATATTTTTGGAGATATATGTACTTGAAAAATAGTCTATTTACCACTTTGACAAGGCATTTAAACAATAAATCTTAGAGCGAAGTGATTTACATGTACCTATGTTACTTTTTATTCTCTTCTTACTAATTTCAACTTCCGGTTTAACTAAAGTTATACGACTTTTGGTTGTTGCTGGTAAACCGTTAAATTTTTTAAATTGAAGATAAATAACTAACATAGGGACATGTTAGCTGTTTTGGTCTGAAAAAGTGCAAATATCTGCAAAATTATTTAATTTAATAGGATATGACACAGAAAATATGTTTTGAATTTTGGATACAATCAAAAATGCAATAATATAAACAGTGTCCCATTAAAAAATAAATCATCAACAGCTGAAAGGGTATAAACTAGGTAGCAATGCAAATATCACCAAAAGATGTAAAAAAATATGAATTCTATGTGTGCAAGCGTTTTTTTTAATTAAGAGCCTCCATTATAAAATATTTTGGGTATTCCAAACTTTTTGTTCATACTATATATGATTACTTTCTTTATCCATCTAAACTATATTTTAGCTCTTCGCCCTTACCTCTTTTACAGAAGTATAAGAGTAACTTTGTTATTTTCATTAAAACACCGCTAATTATATTAAGTTTTTGAAAGCGTGCTTTATTGTTAATTTTGTATTATTACTTTCCTATTCCTCTCTTAGTCTTTTCGAGTTAAAAACTAATTTTTGCGAAATTTTGTTCAAAATATCTATTAATAATTATTAAACATGGGGGTATTCAAATGTAGAATTTTGAAAAATATTTTTTTTTATATTTCCTAAGTTCAGACATTCAAAAATATGCCAATAAGTTATAGCTGTTTTAGTGATATGGCATCAGTTCCGGTCCGACCGCTACAAGTCAACAAAAGACGGTAGGCATTCCTTCAAAGGAAGGAAAACTGCTCGTCTTGCGGAGAGAAACGCTGAAAATAACGCAGGTCAACATTTGATCTACGCCGGAACACGTTATGCCATATATACTACTAGGGGTTTTGAGGTCGCTGATTACGATCCGTTTACCTCCATTACGTCAGGCTCAAGGGCATTTGAAGGTCAAATCGCGGTAATTCAACGAAAAAATCTGAAAAAATTCAAGATTATGTTTTTGATTTGACCTTCAAATGACCTCTGGGATTAGGCGTACAATCATACAAACCACGGATTCGGACTCAGAGACCTCAAAAACATGCGCATGAATTTTTTCAGATGTTTTCGTTGAATTACCGCGATTTGACCTTCAAATGACCTCTGGGATTAGGCGTGCGGTCATACGAACCACGGATTCGGACTCGGAGACCTCAAAAACATGCGCATGAATTTATTTCAGATTTTTTTGTTGAATTACCTCGATTTGACCTTCAAATGACCTCTGGGATTAGGCGTACGGTCATACAAACCACGGATTCAAACTCGGAGACCTCAAAAACATGCGCATGAATATTTTCAGATTTTTTCTTTGAATTACCGCGATTTGACCTTCAAATGCCCTTGACCCTGACGTGATGGGGGTAAACAGACCCTCGCATCCTAATCAGCGACCTCAAAAACCCCTAGTAGTATATATGGCATGCCGTGTTCCGGCGTAGATCAAATGTTGACCTGTGAATCAGCATGAAGTAGAAGAAGGCCCGTTGTATGAAGCTGAAATGGCTGATTAAGGAAATGTAAGTTATATGTGCTGTTTTATCAATTACACCGCCTGAAACTTAACCTAAAAGTTTAAACACGTTTTTCTCGAAACAAGTTTTTACCAATTGACTTGAAATTTGGTATGAATATTCCTTGTTTTTAGTATGAATCGCAAAAAATTCAAAATTTCTAATTTTGAATATTTTTTAAAAATCTGATAAAAATTAGTGGAAAAATCGACCCTCCTTTTTGAGAAGCCGCCATTTTTCGAAACAAAATTGTATTTTCAGTTTTCATAGTTCATACCATTTTGACATTTGTTCTAATCAAGAATCTATCTTTTTTTTTTGTTACAGATAACCAGAAGGGTGGAAATTGTGACGGCGGAGAACATTTTTCCCCCTCTACTTCAACGGCGCATAACTTACTCAAATTAATTTTTTTTTATTTTTTTTATGTATTCTTGCGATATCAGTAAAAAATGATAAAAATATAAATAGCAAAAATATTCACCGCTTTTTTTATCGAGCGTTAAAAAACGCCCGAAATTTTGGGCTTCTAGATTAGAATACCCCCTTAATTCTTTTCTTTTAACTTTTGGAAAATTGAAATTGTGGAAAATTCTCATCTAATTGTCTCTTATTATTTTTTTATTATTTTTATTATCATTTTATATTTGTTTCATTTATTTATATTATATTATATCTAAATATAGGTATATATATATTTATTTATATTTATGTTATCATATTTTTTAATATTTTTTTCACATGAAAAGTTTGTTAGATTCCTGTGTATAAACACTTTAATGTTATTCTACTGCCTTTTACTTTTACAGGGTAAGTGGAGCAGATTGTTATAAGGGCGTAGCTAGGATTTTCAATTTTTTTAAAAATAAAAAGTGAGACATGTGACCCACACCAAATATATACCAGGGGCTATTAGTCCCACGGGGAACACTTTGGTAAAGAAAATTTTCATTTTGGAATTTGTGCAAAAAGTTGATTTTTTGTTCTGCCCCCTCCCCTCAGAGAAAATGTAAGTTTCAAAAGTAAATCATCAGTTTGTATTTTTTTTTGTAATTTTGATTAAATTTTATCGTCAAATTCCAAGTTTCGCAAAATTATCTATGGTTTTTAAAAACCATGGCCAATTATATTTTTTCACTTAAGAATTTTCTTATGCAAATATTTCAGATGCTTCTAACTTCAAGAAAAATGCAGATATTTTTGCGTAATTTGGGATTTAACGATAAAATTTAGTCAAATTCTCGAAAAAAATACAAATAGAGGATTTGCTTTTGAAACTTAGATTTTCTCTGGGGAGGGGGCAGAACAAAAAATCAACTTTTTTCGCAAATTCCAAAATGAAAATTTTCTTTACCAAAGTGTTCACCGTGGGGCTAATAGCATCTGGTATATATTTGGTGTGGGTCCCATGTCTCACTTTTTAGATAAAAAAAATTTGAAAATCCTAGCTACGCCTATGTATAATTTTTGTATTAAAATAAAACAAATAAAATATTGTCACCATATCATTTAGTTTTTTTTTCTGACTTATACGATCTTTTCTTACTACATAATATTGTCATTTTGGAGACACAATCATTACTTTATCTACGACTGCCTTGAAAATGGTTATACAGGATGTCCAAGAATATAAAAAGTGGGTACTTTGCTATATGCCAAATTCACATTTACCTCATTTCTGGAAACACCTCTTAAAAATATATCATTTTTCAACGTAAATCGAATTTCTGCGGCAAGCAAGTAGGTAAATTAAAAATCACAAACCACTATTTTAAATATGCTTGGTGAATGCCATGATTGAGCAATATATTCATTGGTTTCTATATAATTAACTGTCTTGAAACTTCTGCTCTTCATCAAATCAAGATAAGCATTTTAATATTTTAGATTTAGGGTAAATTAATTTTCTGAATATAATATTTTAGTTACAGTCGTAAAAAAGTATAGTGTAACTCTTGTTGAAATTATTTTTTAGACTCGTGTGATTTGCGGTGCTATTTTACTTTTTACAAAATATACCATTAAATATTGCAATGAATTAAAGCTTTATGCACCAATCAGGCATAAACGGGTTTAGAAAACAAACCAGTAATAAATTGTTGTTTGCAAACTGGTATATTTTCTGAAAAGTTTAAGCTTGAGTGGTACATACGGCTATTTTCCAAAAAATACAGGGTGTTATGGACATAATTTATTATATTTTAAGAGGTCATTTCTGGCGACCTTTTAAGACTATTTGGGCATTTTTTTAAATTTCGACACTTTTTAAATTTTGACAATACCCCAATACCCTTTTACTAGGTCGACTCTAAAACTATGTACTGTTTTATAAGCAATAGACACAATACCATTACAACAAATGAGAAAAAAGTAAACAGACTTCAAACATTGCTAATTTTAAATTTAATATCTAATTTGTTTAAAACATTAATCCAACTGTATTTTTAAATGTCATATAATATGTAAATTTAGACTAACCAAACAAATTTATCTACTTAATTATCAAAAAATGTGCACCAAAAAAACACAAAACTAAACGAGAATTTGGTAAAACTAAGCTTTGTTAAAGATTTTTACGTTTCTAATTATTGAAATGTGTTAAAATTTGTATTAAAAATTTGTGCAAAACTAATTTTGTGTACTTAGGTGTATCAAAATTGCAGGAAAAGTTTCCGAAAAAATGGTGATTTATTTAGACATTGGTATTTTGTCATGCAATTCCAACAGAAAGTTGTGTAACCAAGTTTTTTAAGTTTATGAAAACAACCTTTAAAATTCTTCTAAAAATGAATTAATATTATAAAAAAATATTAACCATTATCAGTTTTTTTCATACTATTTTCACCGTCAAAATTAGTGTCAAAAAATCTCCTTAGGTGTTAACGTATTGAAGAAAATTCATTTTCTTTGGGGTCAACTTTCTCGTTTATTAACGCAATGCAATATTTATCGATATTTTTTCCAATGTTTGCCACCCTATTAAAAAACCCCTTGAAATTTAATAAAGCATTTTCATAACACCCTGCATATTAATTATAAATTGCATTTTAAGGGATAATATTAATACAATCAAACAAAACTGATCATAAAAAAATAAATTTATTTGTTTAAAGACCATTATAATTCCTTTTGTAGTGTAAATTTAGTTCGTCAGTTATAAATATTAACAAAGAAGAGCTTAAGTAAAACTAACTTCTTAGGCTTGCATTTTCTTTATTTATGAATTATTACAACGTTTCGGTTAGGTGTATCTCTAACCATTATCAAGGAATTGACTTGGTAACGGTTAGAGATACACCTAACCGAAACGTTGTGATAATTTATCATAAGTAAATATAATGCAGGTCCAAAAACTTTACTCCTTCATCCACATTGTCTGTCTACAACATTCATACAAAAAAAAATTTAAATTAGCGTATATTAAATTATATTTTTGGACTTAAATCCAAAATTTAAAAAAAAAAACATAATATATGGAAGCAAAATTTGGTATAAAATTAACCATTAGATTTCTTTTTGTAGTGTAATTTAATTCGTTAGTTATAAATATTAACAAAGGTGAGAATAAGTCAAACTAATATCTTAGGCTTGCATTTTCTTTATTTATGAATTTTCACGATGTTTCGGTTAGGTGTATCTCTAATCGATATTAAATGAGAACTGAACATTCTGACCTAATAACGTTAGTTCTGGTTACCCTAATTGAAACGTCGTGAAAATTCATAAAATCATAAATAAAGACAATGCAAAGCCAAGAAGTTAGCTTTACTCATCCAGCCAAATTACCCAAAACCTTCAAACAAAGAAAAGAATAATCTTATATTAGCGGCTAGTAAATTATGTCTCTGGACCATACAAATTTTTATATAAATAAAAATTTAAAAAAATAATAAAAACAAAATTTATTGCAAAAATTAAACAATTACAGGGTCTGGTAACGATGTGGGGATGAAAGACAGCCTATTTATTAAAGAACTTTTACTTTTTGATGCGGCAATAAACTGATGCATAAGAGGTGCACCTTTTAAAAAATAATAGTTCTATTAGTATATAATTATTTAAATAAAATCCCTTGTGTAATATTGCAGTTTTAAATTTTAGGCAAAATGTGTCACGTCCTATACCTACCTGCATTAAGTAGTTGATATTTGCTCTTGAAAAATTACCTTATCATCTCTTTGATTGGCTACAGCGTCTAAAAGTCTAAATAGTAGATCTTAGAGCAAATCATCTTTCATGTTCTATGTCAGTAAATTTTGATTATTCCAATTAAGCCGAAAGTTGATATACATATTTTTAAATATCTATTGGATAAAAAACTAATGTAGGAACATGTAAGCCGTTTTGCTCTAAGCTCTAGCGTTTAGACGCTTTAACCAATTGAAGGTGTAAAAGGCAATTTTCAATTTCAAATACCTGAAAAACTACTTAATAAAGGTAGATATAGAAAATACCACATTAAATATGCATAGAGTTTTGCTTAAAATTTAAAACTGCAATAATATACAGGGTTATTCACGGTGAGTGTCCTATTAAAAGATCTCGGAAACTACTAAAGATACATTTTTAAATTTTGGCACTGGGTTTAGTTAATAACGATCTTATATGGCAAATATTTCATGTTTCTGGGACTTCCGGTCATACCGGAAGTAAGTATCAACTTGCTTATTTTAAATAGAACTCCCTGTATATTTCTGCATTTTTGAATCTACATAAAATTCTAAGCATTTTAGCTTTTCATATTTCTATACCTAAAATTAGTAGTTTGGGAGTTATAAACAATTGAAAATCGGAATTTTTGAACTTTAACGATTTACCAGCAAAAACAGCTGAAGATAGAACAAAATGGCTTTCACTTTCCTATATTAACTTTTTAAGGGCTATCTAACGGTATTAAAAAGTGAAGGTGATTTGAAGGTTAATGAAGGTGAATTTAACCTTCAATTTACCTTCACTTCACCTTCACTTTTTAATACCGTTAGATAGCCCTTAAAAAGTTAATATAGGAAAGTGAAAGCCATTTTGCTCTATCTTCAACTGTTTTTGCTTGGTAAATCGTTAAAGTTCAAAAATTCCGATTTTCAATTGTTTATAACTCCCAAACTACTAATTTTAGGTATAGAAATATGAAAAGCTAAAATGCTTAGAATTTTATGTAGATTCAAAAATGCAAAAATATACAGGGGGTTCTATTTAAAATAAGCAAGTTGATACTTACTTCCGGTATAACCGGAAGTCCCAGAAACGTGAAATATTTGCCATATAAAGATCGTAATTAACTAAACCCAGTGCCAAAATTTAAAAAATGTGTCTTTAGTAGTTTCCGAGATCTTTTAATAGGACACTCACCGTGAATAACCCTGTATAGGAGGTCCCATTACATTATATTTTTGATGTACCACGCATTTTTGGCACCTATTGTATTTATATTTTTTTTTATAATGCGCTTCTCTTATGCATCAATTTATTCTGGCAACCCAAAAGTTAGAGGTTAGTGTTGGTTAGAGACACAGCAGACAATTTTTTTAAATTTAAATAGTTTTCTCACCTCAGAAGGAATTTGAACTAAAGCGATGGGCCCCTCAAATTGCTTGCATATCTGAGTTGAAAAAACTTTTTAATAAAAAAAACATTGTGTGGTATGCCACTGACCTACAGTAATATTTATTAACATTCAAAACTAAAATCACTTTAAAATATATTTAAAATAGTCATTAAATGGCCACCGTTTACCCACTACTTTTAAAATTCTTGATGTCCACAAGTGCTGTCGTGGTCGTCACACCTAACTACATTTCCAGATGAATCGATTATTGGGGCTCCCACGAACTGCCCACTAATTCTGTGGGCGACATTTCTCATCGCCACTTGTGTTGCATTCCACCATGCTGCGTTTCGTCTACGTCTAAAGCCCCGTCGGTGACAACGGCAAAATTGTTTGTATTCTACAATGTAACCGCCTGGAACAACTGCTACTTGGCCGACGTTGCTATTTTGTGGCTTATAGTTATTCATATCGTACCATACATTACTAATTTCCTCACATAGCCGATTTACTGTAGATCGGTATTTTACTAGATACCGATGTGCGTTTTTCCTTTATAAATACACGGATCAACTGACGTTACATGATATCCCGGGGAGCATTTTGTTGAAACTGCTGCATAAGATTTGGGTCACATACGTCCTCTAATGCATATCGGTCACTACATTCTAACCGAAAACCTCTACCTGGGGGAGGGGTGGTGGTGGTGGATTGGCCCCTCCTGCTGCTATTGCCCCTCCCTGTGGAGGTTGAGCAGAAGCCATGCTGATGCTATTTATTACTATACCCCAAATTATTATATGGAACATGTTTCTGTAAAAAGAAAAAATTGTTTAGTCGGAAAGTATTTTTAAGTTGGAGGTGCTACAGTATGCTTATAAAAATATAGAAAGCCTGCTTAAACACGCGGGTATGTCTGCATAAATATCTTCCTGATAATAACAATGGCAACAATTAAAATACAAAGTAACTATTAAAAGTTGCCGGTGGCCTATGTTTCCTAAAATTTTAAACGTCACCTCTTGGTACAAAAAGTTTTTCTTTTATTTAATTAATTATTTAGCTTAATTAATTTTTTCTATAGAGTTTATTTTTCATCATATTATCCAGAGGCGTCGATAGGATTTTTCAATTTTTTTAAATCTAAAAAGTGAAACATGCGACCCACACCAAATACAGGGTGATTCATGAGGAAATGTCAATACTGCAGGTACGTACGTAGTCAGGATCAAAAATAAACATAATAGTCTATACAAATATGGGTCCGCAAGGCCTTCGTTTCCGAAATACAGGGTGTTAAAGTTTTAATTTAATTTTTTATGGTGGAATTTTTGAAAATTAAAAAACCTAGCTAATGCTTTGTTAAACATAATTTAAGACCAATAATTTTATTGAAAATTAAAATACATATTGTCTAATTATACATTTTGTTTTATTTTTTTTAAATTTTGCTATAATAAAATCAGATTCGTCGTAATTTTTTAAATCCCAATATCTCGAAAACGGTTGCTCATATCTTTTAACAGGTATACCTTTTTGACGAAAAAATGACAAAACAATTATTTAATTTACTTAAAAATGTAATACAGGGCCGTACCAAAAAGTTGTGACTGTTCAAAATAGTAAAAAGACGTGTAGGTGGCACCCCTACAAGTAAGAGCCGTACCAAGATTGGGTTCGAATCCGTCATACCAAAAAACCCCCGGATACCAATTTTTACTCCAATATTTACATTATCATAGATTTTATTTAAAAATAGAAAAATAAAATAAAAACTTTAACACCCTGTATTTCGGAAACGAAGGCCTTGCGGAACCATATTTGTATAGACTCTTATGTTTATTTTTGGACCCTGACTACGTACGCGGAACAAAAAATCAACTTTTTTCGCAAATTCCAAAATGAAAATTTTCTTTACCAAAGTGTTCCCCATGGGGCTAATAGCATCTGGTATATATTTGGTGTGGGTCTCATGTCTTACTTTTTAGATTTAAAAAAATTGAAAATCCTAGCAACGCCTCCCAATTATTAATTAAAGAACATAAAATATGCGAATTTTTCTTTTTATGCATACCGCATAAAGCCAAAATTTTTGTTGATTAACCTTAATCAATTTTATTTTTGTTCATAGAAATTGAAAGAAAACTTTGGTTAAAAAAATTAAAATGACTGCCCCGTCAAAAATTTAAAGTTACTTATAATTTCTTTCTTTTTTCTCATTAAAAGATTTTCCGTCTACAAAATTACTAAAACATATTTACTTCTATATAAACATAACATCAAATACATTTACTTTATTTATATTCACTTATTTAAGATTATTCTTACCTTTGTTAATATTAATAACCAACAAACTAAATTACACTATGGAAACTATTTATTTGTCTGGTACTAAGACTAAGAAGAAAGAAAATGAACTGTGTGTCACTTGTTTACTGTTATTAAATATTCGTCGATATCAAAGCTATTAGTCACTGCTGAATTGCATATTTAGAATGTGGGAAAATTATGTGGAAGTACTATTGTATTTTGAATATATACTCTTTTTATATAAATTTATATTTTTCTAAAATAAAAAAAATTTCCCTCTTTTGATTAACGCATTTTACAAGCTCCCCCATTGGAAAATTGTAACCCTTATTTTATTTTCATAACGGAAAGACCAGGAAGTCAGGTCGCCTTTCATATATTCGGAAGTCATAGCATATTGTGTTCGGGTCGGGCCTTGTAAGTCTTTTATGAAATGGTGTTTACAAGCACAGTCCTCATTAGATATGTTTTTACCTAAAGTGGTTTAGTAAGAACTTGTCCCATAAACGCCCTTACATATGCAACTTATATAAGAATTGTATTTTATGAGGACCCAGCTAACAACATCTACTACTTTAAATAAAGATGCATAAAAATAAAACCAAAGACAATTTTAGAACAAAAATTTTTAAATCGTTTTTACAAAAAATTGTACTATCTTTAAATTTACATTTATTATCTTTCATATACCATAACTATTAAAATATTTTGTTCTTTACCTTGCTTCTTCCGACAGTCGGGTAGCCGGTGGGTTGATTTTTCCAAAGTTTTTATTGTGTAAAAGTAGCATCTTTAAGTTTAATTTAAACTTGAGCTTGGTCTTTAACTCAAGTCTAAGCTTGTTGATCATAAATAGAAAAACATTACCGAACTTCCTTTTGCAAGCCTTTTTTACTTTTTAAAAATAACATTTAGACATAAAAATTAAGGAAGAAAAAAACAAATGTAAAAAAGTTACTCCAAATTCAAGCATCATACCTAGGTCTTAGGCGCGCGTGTAAGCCAAATGATTTACTAACCACCTAACTAGCCAAACTGATCAAACCGTTGGTTAAAAAAACTCAGTTTTCCTAGAAGACTTGTTGCTGCTGTGTATATTATGCTATTAGCCAAGCTATTAACTTTAGGGTATAACGACATGAATAGCCAAAATGCTTAGAATGTTTTGTAAAATCTAAATATGTAATTATATATAGAGCGTTACATTATATATATACGGTGTAACAGAGGGTTTTCCTGTATTTATTTTGGGGTTTTCGTCGAGGTAAATAAATGCAAAAAGAATATATTGAAAAACATCTATTTTTAACAGTGAAAACAGTTCAAACGTATCTCAAATTAACTTAAAAAATTTTAGTTATGTCAAAAGTCTTATAAAGTGCGGATAGCGAAGGCTGAGGGTAGGCAACACACCATGCTTGCTTTTGATACTGCCTTAAGGCTGAAGATATACTTTTAAGAAAGTCTTTTAATTAAGGAGGTTTGTTAAAACGTAATATTACAAATTAATATACTATTGAAGTTATGTCAGTTTTAGAGTCTGCACCAAAACCCAAAACGCTATTTTACTTATGTTAGGTTAGATTTGACTTGGCCAGATTTTATCAGAACTACAAAAATATTTAAATAAGCTGATTAACTTTATAAAATGACTAATGTAATAAAAACTGGCTAAGTCAAATCTAACCTACTTTAAGATCTCATACATATTTGGATTTTGTACAAAACTTGGCACTCATTTAAATCTCTATTATTTTGCGGCGAAGCCCACACCCAAGCATAATTTTAGTATTGAACTTGGCTCACGTTTTTCACACTTATGTTTTGGTGGGATATAATATTCCAAAAAGGTAATAGTTTTTAGAAAATGAATAAAAATTAAAATACTAGTGAAGTATTGTTAGTTTTGGAAACACAAAATCAAAAAGCCATATTTACCGTAAAATGTCATATATTTTACAAAATCTTACAAAATAGATTTTTGGAAAAAGAGTGAATAATGACTATATTGTTCTGTGCGGATCAATGGGAGAGTGTGCTGTGTGCATATATTTAACTAAACCAGGTACTGAAATTATTTTCCCAGATTATTCCAAATTATTTATATTTTTGGAAAATAAATAAAAATTAAAATACCATTGGAGTTTGGGCAGTTTTGGAGGCACAAAACCAACAAGCCATATTTAACTTAAAATGTAATAAAACGGCATTTGGTTGAAGATTCGGATACTTTTAAAAGTATTTTTATAGAATCTTCATGTATTTAATAAAACAGATTTTTTAAAAAATGAGTACATATATAATTTTGGACGCTAGATCATGACATTTCATTAGGTAATTTAAGAAAAATCTCATATATTTCTTGCGGATTAATGGGGTAAGAGTGTGCTTATACTTAACTAAACCTGACTAAAATTATATCCCTAGATTATGGGTAATTAGTTATAGTTTTTGAAAAATAAATAAAAATTATAATACCTAAGAAGTATTGGCAGTTTTAGAGACACAAAAGCAAATACTTAAAATTGTAAAATATAATTAAACGGCCTTAGGTCTAAAAATTCAAGTAGGGTACTTAAAAAACTTTGGATTTTGGACATTTTTATTAGAGAATTTGTGAAAATGCACATATTTTCCTCTTCGGATCAATGAGGTAAGAAAGTATATTTGACTAAACCTGGAGTATTGAAAAATCTACCTAGAGTATTCTAAATGGGTAATACTCTTTTGGAAAATGGATATAAATTAAAATAACATTGGAGAATTGGCAGTTTTGGGGACACCAAACCAAAAGTTATAATTACCGTAAAATGTCATAAAACTGCATTACTTTCTTAGATTCAGTTACTTCTAGAAGTACTTTGTGAAAACTGCATTACTTTTCGGATTCAGTTACTTCTAAAAGTACTTTTAATACAATCTGCATGTTTTTAAAAAAAAGATTTAAAAAAATTAGTGTGTAATTTTGGATGCGGGTTCATGACTTTTTCATTAGAGAATTTGTGAAATCGCTCCTATTTTTCAGTGCGAATCAATGGAGTAAGAATATAATTATATTTAACAAAACCTAAAGTATTAAAATATATACCTATAGTATTCCAAATAAGTAATATTCTTTTGGAAAATAGATTTAAATTCAAATAACATTGGAGAATAGGCAGTTTTGGGGACACCAAAGCAAAAAGTTATCTTTACCGTAAAATGTCATAAAACTGCATTACTTTTTCAGATTCAGTTACTTCTAAAACTACTTTTAATACAATCTGCAAAAGTATGAATTACTGTTTGATTTTTTTGCTGTGGTAATTAAGAAACTTAATGGAAATAATTTTTAAGACACAGCTATAAAATATTTAACAATAATAATAACCTCGAAAAAGTATTCGCTTAAGATTTTGTTTTTCTCTGTCCAAAAAGACATGCTTACAGTTTATTCTCATATTTGTTAATTTCTTTTTACATAGTGTGTGCGCTTTTGGTGTTTGAATAACACCCCTTTTGCTACGTCAACAGCCTTATAGTCGTAAAGTGTAAATGAAGACCTATTGAAGCGGTGTTATTCTAAAAATGAACTGACCCTATGTCTAATTAAATATGCGGTTCACTTTTTCTCGTAATATAAATAACACTATAACATAACCACAAAGAAATGTACGGTCCCCCTTTTTTCTCTATTTTTTAGAGTATAAATCTAAAATTTAGTAAGTATATTACATAAATATGTAAGGTTTGACGTATTATTTTTTAAACTTTTAATTTTTATATTTACAATTTTATGAATTTTCTAAAAGTATTTAAAAATCCATACAACTCCAGTTTCACCGGAAAATAAATCTACTTTAAGTTTTTAAATGAGACACCCTGTACCTAAGTACAAAAACCCTCAAGGCGCTTTCACTAATACCGGATTTGATGGGTCTAAACTAATAGTTTTTGAACATAATCAATTTTCCCATAAAAACAATGCAAAGGATACAGATTCGGAAATTTCGGTATACTTACACATACTAATACATTGTTCTTATGGCAAATTGGCTTACCTGTTGTTTATTGGTAAAATCGTCTTGTGAAGAACTTTTAGTTTTTGCATTCTAATACATGATTCCTCGTAAAAATTGCACAAAAATCTTCTAAATTATTGTCTTTTAAACTATAAATAAAATTGAGGTGAGTCCTGATTTTGTGGTCAGGACTGTTAGTATTCCAATTAAATAGTTTTTTTTATTAAATTGACTGGGCAGTTATGAATAGTTATAAGTTAGAATGTTATTAAGACACTAATTGCTGGTTTACACATTTAACTTTAATTTAGGATATCAGTAGTTTTGATTGTTGCATTCATTTGGTTCTTACCCAAATAACTACTTATTATCAAAATATTTACGATATTTTTGAAAATATTCAAACAGCAATTACTTTTGCAAAACTAAATACATTTTTGTTAACTCCATGTATATTAAACCCAGAGTTATTTTTAGATGAGTTACAATTATTAAATAATAAAGTAACATTTGAAAAAGTGCCATTTTACCCAGTAATAAACAATGTCTTAAATATAGAAAACACCTTAGAGATAAGAAGCTATTCTAAAAATAAACAGATAATCTTTGTTATTGAGGTCCCAATAGTAGAGAAAGACAATTTTTATTTATTCCAGGTATTTATTTCCCTTACCTAAAAGATATAATAAGTATTATAAAATCATTGGGCCTTATTTTAAATTCCTAGTAATAAATGGCTATACTTTGGTTATTCTAATTAATCATGTAAACAAATTGCTAATAATTATTATTTATGTACTCATATACATTCTGAAAACTTGTTTAATAATATACCACGTGAATAAAAATTTTAAAATATAAACACAACATTTTCAATTTTAATGCATTATTTGTGAATATTGAAAATACGCAACTAACCAGAACACTCTAAATTATTAAATGCAAATATTTATTTTAACAAAACCAGCTTTTGGACAGTTTTACTGTACTTAATTATTTTTATTGCAATAATAATTATTTCTTTAATGGAAGTATTTATCGCCTATTTATTTGAAATTTAAAGAAAATAAACTTAATCAAAATGAAATTTATTAAAAATTAGGTCATAAAAACTTAATGAGTGCATATGCCCTTCTAGGGGTGGAGGAGTTACATCCTGTATATTTACTTATTAAGCATTAATTGCCACTCCTAGAAATAAAGATAACAAATGTTATAAATATAGCTAGCATAATATTATTTCCCACTTCTGTTAGTTGAGCTGAAATTGTTGGAACTTTAGTTTTCGTTCCCGTTCCTCTCAAAAAATAAATTTTGTTACAATTTTCTGGTGAAAAATAAGTGTTTTTTTTCAAGAAAAATTGTTTTTTAAAAACATCATATCTTCGGCCCGTATTGTAACTCACCCTCTGTCGCCTCTGCTTATATTGATTACGCAATGATTGAACTAAAGTTTGAGAGTGTTTAATGTTTATTGCACAATGTTGTTCCATTGCATCGTGTAGGGTCAGTATTGCGCAATACTATCAAATCAAACTATTGTCAGACTGAACACGAAAATATTGCACAGTTCGTATTATTGTGCAATATAATTGAGCGTTTGGATTCAAAGAGCCACTTAATCTTATTGCATGAACAATAAAATATATTGTGCAATGGTATTGCAGGTCTAAGGGCCGCCTAAGATTTAAGAATAAGATAAATGTTTTGTTTTTAATTATCTTACGGTGGCCCAATAACTAAGATTATTTAGTTTTATATTTTTATATACAGTGTGGCCCATTATTAAGTAGGCGACAAACAAAAAACTTTTTATTTGCAATTTGTCAGAAAATTTTATTCTTCATAAAAGTTGGTGCATGGTCTAAAAATGTATTAGCAGTAGTTAGTTTTATTAAAAGTTAAATGGTATACAGAGTAGGTAAAAAAACAAAAACTGTTAGGAGTAAAGTACCCTTATTTTTAAAAATACAACAAAATGTTAAATAAAAAAGTTATTTAGAATCAAAAGTTATGCCTAAATACCAAGTCAGGGTCTCCTATTCAAATTTTTAAATTTTTTGAAAATTTTGAATTAACCCTGTATGATACAGATTCTTATTATTTTGGTTCATTTCATATTTCTTTAAAGCAGTTCTTACCAACTGACTTTTAAACAAATTTAATCAAATCAAAGCAAATTTTGTAAAATTAAACTGCATTTATATCTTTTTAGCTTCCGCTAACTTCAAGTTGGTTGCAAGGATATTTAATAGGGCCCTAAAATTATACAAATATGCCTTATATCAAAGCAAATATACTATAAATAATAAAATGCGTATAAAAATTTCTTATTTACCTTGTAAAATTTTTGTTTAAAATTTGTATAAAAGTGTAGAACAGATAAATTAAAATTAAAAAATAAATAAATTAAAACTTAAATAGGAGGCCATGATTTAGTATTTAGGCATAACTTTTGATTCTAAAACACTTTTTATTTAACATTTCTTTGTATTTTTAGAAATAAGGGTACTTTACTCTTAAACAAATTTAAATCTTTTTGTACCCTGTGTAACATAAAACTTTTAATAAAACTAATTACTGCTAATACAGTTTCGGACGATGCACCAACTTTTATGAAGAATAAAATTTTGTCACAAATTGCAAATAATTTTTTTTCCATTTGTTGCATACTTAATGGACCACACTGTATAGGAATATCCCTGGTTTTCAGCTGGATACGCTTATAAGATAAATAAATTTATGTTTTGATTTACTAAAGTAGGTAGAATAACTTAAGTGGCATAGTAAAAGTATAGATAACACCTTGTTTTTTTACCCTGTATATTTTAATGGTACTAAAATGTGTTTATATCTTTCGCCTCAGTCTGCACATTTTAAACCGTTTGTCCCACGGACTTAAGTGTATATAGAGTGTCTCTAAAAACATAAATTTTGTTCAAGAAAAAAGTACCCTTATTATTAAAAATATCGAAAATTATTATTAAGAAAACATGTTTAGAAATAAAAATAACTCTTAAATATGCAAAATTATAAAAATTTAAATTTGTACATTTGTAAATACTTATTTTGAAATGTAATATCCAAAAAAGCTTAGGAACTGTTAAATTAGTGAAGTCACAGAAACGCTTGGTATCGCATAAAAATTTAAGAAAAACTTTTTTTTGTAAATGAACGATCTCCATATTTAAGAGTAATTTTTAATTCTAAAAATTTTTCCTTAACAATAATTTTCGATATTTTTAAATAATAGGGTACTTTCCTCTTAAACAAAATTTACATTTTTGGAGATACCTCGTATACTACTGAAAAAATTAATATCTAATGACTGCTATAAAATATAGTATTTTCGCATGCATTTCCTAAAGTTTATTTTTAAACTGATCCATTCAAAAAAGGGGGTCTTAAAAAATGGACTTTATGTAAAAAATATATTTCACATAAACATAGAATATAGGGTGATCCAACTAAAAAAACTTTATACCGTCACGTCAGGTTATGCCTTGCTATATTCCTACAAAAAAAAAAAAAAAAGTTTTATAGATAACGGGTAAATGAGCTTTGTTAGATTTCTGAGTCAACCTGTATAAATAAAAACAATATTTTAATATTTTGTTTATTTATAATAAGTAAATAACATCGAGTAAAAATATCAAGTTTGAAACCGAAAAATACTTCTTTGGTGGCTTATTCTTGATTTCCCAAGGCAGCGAATTTATTTGATGACAAAACATTTTCTTCGCTATCCTCTGATGAACTTTCTTCTTCACTACTGTCATCTGTAATGAATTAATTATAATGTTTAAAATTTATGCAAGAAAATACTGTTCAGGCTGCGAGGCGATGAGGTATGACCGACTTAAATTAACAGCGTCCCGTTGGTTTAAACAACGTTGTATCTCCCAAATAGTATGAAATTAAGTTAATTATAGAATCATGTTGTATAAATATTTTTAAAAAATCCTAAATAAAATGTGTCTACTTAACTTCGTACCATATAGAAAACTTTTTATTAATAATTTTACGAAAAAAGTTGTTCTTTATAAAAAGTTATGAATGGTCTAAAACCCAAAATGCAATCATTTGATGTTATTTTTTGCGGTGGTATAGGTATTTCAAAAATATAAATTTTGCTCAAGAGAAATGTCTCTTTATTTTTCATAATATCAAAAATTTTTAAAAAGAAAAGATGTTTAGTATTAAAAATACCATTTAAGAGTGTTATTCCATGTGATGGTCTCAAAAATTCGATTTTTCTTATAAATAAATTGCTTTCTTAACATGTCTAGAATATAGTAGTAAAGTGATTTTTAAAAATTCGAAGTGGTTTTAAAGATACAGCAGTTAGAAGGAGTTGTTCGAAGCGCTGACTTGGCAGTCGGAGTCCACCCTATTGCGTACAGACGGCTTGATACCTAGTTAAGTTCATAAATAATAAGTTTCTACAGGCTTAAACAGCAATTTATTTAAACTAATTATTGACCAAATTAAGAAAAATACCCTATGGACCAGGCATATCCGATTAGGAGTAAGTTGAGATTTTCATAGTTTCAAGCGGACTTGTAACTTAAAACGCGTTCCTCCATCATATTTTAAAAACGGCTTGACCGAATGACTTGAAATTTGGGTACACTCAGCACATGTTCTCGCATGGAATGAACTATTATCGATTAAAAATTCCCAAAATTTCTATTTTTTTATAGCAAAAAGCAAAAAAAAAACGCAAAATTCGCGATTTTTCTTTTCAAATGGCTACCAGAACTTCAATTTTCGGTACATTCATTTGATCGTAGTTTATTTCGTGCATTTAAGCTCACAGATTAAAACACCGCTAATTTTTTGGTTTAGATAAGCCAATCAGCCGGAATCGTGGAGGAAGTGCGAGCCCATTTTTTCGAGGCGGGGTCGTTCGGAACGCAGTAACTTATGTTCTACAGAATATTTTTGGCTTAAAATTTATATTTATACTGTCAAAATATATTTTAATAAATGATAATAAACTTAAAACTTTATCTATTTACTGGTCGTAAAAAAACTCAAAAACCCCTAAAAACAGGTCACATCGGATAACCCCCTGAAATAAGCATCCTTGTTTATTTTCTAGAAAGAACTTTTTTCTTGCGATAACGAGCGTTTTGTGACTTTTTGCTCTTTTGACGTTTCTTAAGCTTTCTTTATATATTAGATTTTAAAATAAATATGCACTAATGTAAAAACTTAAATTTTCACCATTAACGCATAAAATATTTTCTTTTCTTTATAATTTTTTTAAATTTTATGAAAAATAAAGGTACATTCCTCCTCTTGAGCAAAATTTATATATTTTGACATACCTCGTATACCACTGCCAAAAATTTATATTTGAAGATTGCATTATTGGTTTTAGACTATACAGAAGTTATTTGAAAAAAATAACATTTTTCGTAAAATTAATAATAAAAAAGTTTTCCGTATAGTGCCAACTTAAGTAGACACGCTGTATGTTTGTCATTTGGCGAATTTCCGCGGAAAACTTTGTAAATGTTGCATTTTTCGCATTATCTCGGGGGTAAATTTCTGGTCTTTGTTACAGAATTATTATAGAAGAATAAATACAGAAAAATTACGGTAAAGAATGCAGTTAAAAATAAAAGTTTTAATTCACATTTTAAAAAATCTTTACGCATTATTTAGGCCACCTGGGTTTCTCTAAAAGGTCTGTAGACATGATACTACAATTTCCTTATGCTAAAATACAACGATTTAACCCAATTTGGCTTAGTTAAAAAGTTGATCGTTTATTAAACTCAGAAAGGATGATAAATTGGTGTAAACGTGAAGACAAATTTAACCCGAAATCCGAATACTTCTGCAATTTGTTTCTTATATTTACATCAAATGATTATGAAAAGATCCTCGAAATAAACTGTTGGGTAAGTATTAATGAATTTATTTTTGATAAAAAATATATTCAAATATCTTATTTTATAGTTTAGGTCTACTCCTTGCGCAGAGTTTTAAAGAAAACTGCAGTTCCCACTTTACATCTAACTCATGGCTGTACGACTCAGAATGGCTCTCGGAATGGCTCCAGAAAATACAAAAATGTAACTTTTATTTTGAAAAAATATGCAAATAATATTATAAAACAGGGACCTGGAGTAGTGAAAAAAATTAGCAAATAAGATAAAGAATAAAGAAGACAATATACCATTTAAAATATGACTTTGAAAATTAGGAACTATAATTCGAATTAATTGTAATATCTTTCAGGCCCAATCTAATTGTAAGAAAAGTTTAAAAGAAACTTGTGACTGACAGTTGTCAAAACAGGTACTAATTAATAAATGTTCTATTCCAACACCTAACAAAGTTAAAATGTAAGGAAAAGCGCTGTATTATCATTTTTTAGATTAAAAGTCTTCACATTGCCATACATATCAAATGGAAGGCGTTTGAAAGTGTACTGATGGTGACGTCACGCGCTCGACCGCTTCGGCTAATAAATCGTGGGATCTGGGCTATCCTCTGTGTGTATAGTCGTTGGCCCGGCCCAACTTTGCTATGACAGTAAACAGCTGATAGATGTGACGACATTGGAGTCCTTTTTTAACAAATTTAAAATTTTAAATTTAGTTTATACAATTGCCAAAGTCTTCTTAATACACTATGTACTCATAAATATAAACACTAATAACATGATATTTACGAAACACTAAAGAAATAACGACATTTTTTTAAAAAGGATACCCTTGACGTTACATCTATCAACTGACAAATGAAAGGTGGGCCACCTTCTTTCTAAGCACTTTGCTCCATATCCCCAAAAATGTCTTGGCTTACTACCGAAGAGCAAAACTGGTTTTAAAATTCGAATCGCCCATACCTTTTTTTCTATTGAGTTTTCCCAAACGTCTGTTTGGTAAATGTTATTTATTAAGGTATCCACTAACTTTACCGACAAACTTTAAGGGGTGATTCTCCAACAAAAAATAAGAAAAAAACTTCTTATGGATCTAGGTTCTAAACGTTCTTCTTTTAGAACTACAGGTTGTTAAAACTGCGGAAAACAATATTTTTTACAATAACTTTTTAACCAATACAGATATATTTGGAAAATTTGGGAAACGTCTTCTATGCATCAAGGGACATTTTTTGACGCACAAAAAAAGAATGGTACGCCACTGCATTTTCCTTACCAAAAAATAGTATTTCAGATTTCTGTTAAGTTTGAACCAAATTTGGTCTCTTGATTTTTTTATTTAATGTATGATTTTCGCGTAAAAAAATAAAAATAATTTCAGTCTAGTCATGTTTAGAGTTGTTTAACAAACATTATATAAATTAAAAGTTGAAATATTGATGTATTGACCAATCTTTCTCTGAAGAAGTTAGTTTTGATTTAAAGAATATATAAAGAAGGTGCAAAGAGAATGGACAAGGGGAGAGAAACAGTTGATTTACTCCCACCAATTAAAAAATGGCACACACCTGCGACTTGTAATTGTGTTCAGCGACCGAAAGAGCTCGTCAAAGTTTTATTTTATTCTTGCTTATAGTTGTTAAAAAGCACGTGCTTGGTTAAAAGTATGGATTTATTTATAATTTTTTTGTTTCAGTACGCACTTTTTACGTAACATTTTTGTGTCTAAATCAATACTATCAGCCAAATATCTTGCGAACTTTAACCGGTTTGATGGTTAACTTAACACAGCGGGATTACTCGTCATGCGCATGAGAGGTTCTTTTTTCGGCTTGCTATTGGCTGTTATAAATGTCAAAACTCTTGACTTTCAATATGTTTAATATGGCTGATGTTTTGTGGTTGTTGTGGCTGTTTATTTGTTTTGTGTTTTATTCGGTTTAATTTTACGTGTGACTTGTGTCATAAATATAAATTATTAAAACAACATTTGTGTAAATTTATTGGTTTTTTAAATAAATTATTTTTTAAATTATTTACGTTGTTTTTTTATGAATAAAAACAAATTAACACTTTATGTAAGATTTATTTTTTTAACAAAATATTATATACATTAATATTTTACATAAATACGTAAAATATATTTAATGAATATCTTGCTGGAGGTAAAAACACAATAAACCAATAAAGGATTTCTGTGTGCGTCACTCCATATTTACAAAATTTCCTTGAACTGTAAGACAGACAAATGACCAGTTTAAAAAGTATTAATAGTAATAGTGATAAAAATTATACTAAAGCGAAAAAATAAAAAGGCTCAAACACTAACTGACCCAGTTGAGGTACAAACCGAGATTAAAGTGTGTCTACTTAAGATCGTACCATAAGGCAAACTATTATTAATTTTACGAAAAAATTCAACCATCCCATATTAATTGTTTTCGGTGGTAGGTATATGAAATATCTTAAAAATTATGAATTTTTCTTAAGAGGAAAGTACACTTATTTTTGTCAATATCGAAAATTTGTGGAAAAAAAGATGTTTAGGATTTTTTTTCTGCAATACCGAGCATTTTTGAGCTTCCTTTACAAAAGTATTTTATTTCCAAAATAAGTAAGTATCTAGTACTGTGGAAACTTAAATTTTGATTGTTAATTAAAACCTACAATCTTATCTGCTTCCTCATACTTAAAAAAAAACAAGTATGTAGATATCGAAAAAAAAGGACCAAGCACAGTGGCCTATGGAAACACTACGCTTTTCTCAGTAAAAGTAATATTAACTTATACACTATAATACCTTTCAACTAAATAGGATCAAAATAAATCTAAAATTTATTTGGTTGGTAAGTTTAAGCGTGTTATTTTCATATATTTCCTAAAATTATACACTTTTTTACATTTTACAACCATTTTTTAGCTAAATATGTAATTTCACAATAAAAGTTTAGTTTTTAAGAAATAATTCTATTTAGATTTTCATTTTTAGTTCTTATTTCCCTAAAATTTATATATATTTTTCCACATTAACCTATTCCAATCTAAGAATAAAATAGACTTCTACCAAATAGATTTTAATACACCATTAGCACTAAATTACCAATATTTGGTCATTAAATTATTAATAAATTTCAGTATTAACCACATTTCACACTTTTTATTAATGTTTTATGTATATTTACTCAATAAATCAATGTTTTTGAATATATCGCCGATTTTGACATTGGAGTGCGTATGCGCATGCCCTGCCATCCCGCAGACCCTTTCTTCAAATTGTGCCACTTTTCGAAACGGCGATTGATCCTCTATCCTTGTCTATTCTCTTTGAGAAGGTGATATTATTTAGTGTAAAGTTAGATATTAGCGATATTAAATGACATGCCAAAATGCCCAGAAATGTTTTGCATTTATTTACGCGAAAACCGTACATCGATTATATAGATACATATATATATATATATATATATATATATATATATATATATATATATATATATATATATATATATATATATATATATATATATATATATATATATATATATATATATATATATATATATATATATATATATATATATATATATATTTATATAAATATACATATATATATATATATATATATATATATATATATATATATATATATATATATATATATATATATATATATATATATATATATATATATATATATATATATATATATATATATATATATATATATATATATATATATATTATATAAATATACATATATATATATATATATATATATATATATTTATATAAATATACATATATATATATATATATATATATATATATATATATATATATATATATATTAAAGCAAAAAGGAATTGACTAATCTAGTCAATCGTCTGACACCAGTTAGATAGCATTGAAAATGCCAAGTGCGATCTTGGCGAAACGTCTGCAAAATCCCGCAAGGAACACAAATGACCAACGGATATACTCCCGGAATGACAACTCTACATATATATATATATATATATATATATATATATATATATATACATATATATATATATATATATATATATATATATTGTTACGGACATTAAAAATAAGTGTTAGTTTATAGAATTGTATAAAGTTAGGACCTTTTAATTTAGTCTGATAATTTATTTGAATAATTTACCTTAGATTTTCCAAGTTCTTTCATCAGTTTCGAAGGTTTCCGAAAACGTCCGAATTATCCATTGAGAACTTTTATGCCATCCTGTACTATGGAATTTTCACGATATTTCTCAAAGATTCTAGATCATTCTTTACTCTTCCACCATACTATAAAAAGGCGACGGGAAACCTCCGATGGATTAGTGTAGATTCGACTTTTGTACTTGTAACTTCGAGACATTGACAAGTGAAGATTTTGTCGTTGTTGTAACCATAGTTACGTTCCATTGTTAATAAAGGTATAAAAACGAAGGCCGTGTTTTTATACGAGGTGATTCGGAACATTTGGTGTCAGAAGCGGAACGAAGTCACCCGAAGAAAGTGAAGCGGAACGAGATTATCCGAGGAAGCCGAAGTGGTTACGAAGATTGGATGCCAATAGGAGCAAGAAAGCAGACTGAAGCTATGGAGGAAATATGTGCACTTATGAAACTAATGATAGAAAAACAAGAAGACTTTAAAAACGAAATGAAGTCCAGTTTAGAAGAAATAAAGCTTGAAATTCGAACCAGTCAAGAAGAAATGAAGCAAGAATTAAAAGAGATGATGGTGAAGATCAGAGAAAATCTAAAAGGGAAATTTTATAACGGTCAAGATGAAATGATGTTGCTTGAGTTAAAACTTACCAAAGAGGATGTTAAAGAAGTGGAAGAACAAATGCAGCAGACTGTACAATTGGTTCATAGTCAAGTGCAACTAGTCCAAGATCAAGTTCAACAAGTCAAAGAGCAAATGCAACAGGAAGTTCAACAATTACAGCAGCAAATTAAAAATATTGCCAGTACAGGTGTAGTCTCAGGATGTGGTACTTCAGCAACTGTTATGAAACCACCAACTTTTGACGGAAAGGTACCGTGGGTTACGTACCTTAGACAATTTGAAGCAGCTGCAAACGGCAACAACTGGAGCCCAACAGAAAGAGCACGAGCTCTTGTACTTGCTCTTCGAGGAAAAGCCATTTAGGTGTTAAGAAACATTCCCGAAGAAAAGTTGTCCGATTATGAATCGATTGTCATGTTTCTGGAGATGAGGTACGGCGAAACCCATCTACAAGAAGTCTATAAGGCGCAGCTCCATGGACGAAGACAGAAATACAACGAAAGTCTCCAGGAGTATGAAGCAGATATTGTACATCTAATTAACCTGTCATATCCAGCCTACCCGGAAGAAATAAAACAAGAACTAGCTGTTGGCAGTTTTATTGAAGTTCTACGTGATCCAGATATGAGTCAAGCATTAAGAATGGCCAAGCTTAAGAAAATTTCTGAAGCTCTTGCTTACGCACTTCAGTTTGAAACAGCAAAGCGGACATCCAGAACTCAGGCAAGACTTGGAAGAACAAATTATCCACCAAAAGATGGCAATCCAAATAATAATTTGACCAGAGTGATACAGTTGTTGGAAGTGTGGTAAAGAGGGGCATACACAGAGAAATTGCTCCAGTTTTCAGGCCTCTTCCAGTAGTGCAGAAGACTCCCAGTTCAAGAGGCGAGACCTGGCTAAGTGTTACCAAGAACCATCAACAACAACAATTAGGGTATCCCGGTTACAGAACAATGGCTCCAGCTTGGTAGTACCTGGAAATGTATGCGGTCGAGAATGTGAGATGGTACTAGATACTGGTTCTACACATACCATCGTGAGGCCAAACATCATATCCCACTGCAAAATATTCCGACCTGAGAAGAATTATATTTTGGAAACTGCCAATGGTGAAGTCATACCAGTTCAAGGCATACACGAAGCTAGAATTACCCTAGGAACAACAACATTTACACACGTTGTGTTTGTTGCCGATATAATGGACGAAGTTATTCTCGGCCTTGACATTATGAAAAATCAGAAGTTTGTACTAGATCTTCCACAACGGGTACTGAGAACTAACAATGAGGAAATTGTGATGAGATTTCCAAAAAGTAATGAAACAACAATTCGAGAAGTGGTACTTGCAGAAGATGTCACATTACCGCCAAGTTCAGAGAGCATCCCATATTAATTGTTTTCGGTGGTAGGTATATTAAATATCTTAAAAATTATGAATTTTTCTTAAGAGGAAAGTACACTTATTTTTGTCAATATCGAAAATTTGTGGAAAAAAGATGTTAAGGATTTTTTTCTGCAATACCGAGCATTTTTGAGCTTCCTTTACAAAAGTATTTTATTTCCAAAATAAGTAAGTATCTAGTACTGTGGAAACTTAAATTTTGATTGTTAATTAAAACCTACAATCTTATCTGCTTCCTCATACTTAAAAAAAAAACAAGTATGTAGATATCGAAAAAAAAGGACCAAGCACAGTGGCCTATGGAAACACTACGCTTTTCTCAGTAAAAGTAATATTAACTTATACACTATAATACCTTTCAACTAAATAGGATCAAAATAAATCTAAAATTTATTTGGTTGGTAAGTTTAAGCGTGTTATTTTCATATATTTCCTAAAATTATACACTTTTTTACATTTTACAACCATTTTTTAGCTAAATATGTAATTTCACAATAAAAGTTTAGTTTTTAAGAAATAATTCTATTTAGATTTTCATTTTTAGTTCTTATTTCCCTAAAATTTATATATATTTTTCCACATTAACCTATTCCAATCTAAGAATAAAATAGACTTCTACCAAATAGATTTTAATACACCATTAGCACTAAATTACCAATATTTGGTCATTAAATTATTAATAAATTTCAGTATTAACCACATTTCACACTTTTTATTAATGTTTTATGTATATTTACTCAATAAATCAATGTTTTTGAATATATCGCCGATTTTGACATTGGAGTGCGTATGCGCATGCCCTGCCATCCCGCAGACCCTTTCTTCAAATTGTGCCACTTTTCGAAACGGCGATTGATCCTCTATCCTTGTCTATTCTCTTTGAGAAGGTGATATTATTTAGTGTAAAGTTAGATATTAGCGATATTAAATGACATGCCAAAATGCCCAGAAATGTTTTGCATTTATTTACGCGAAAACCGCTTAATAGCGGCTTAGCATTTTCAGATGTACTTCTTTCATTATGCCGTGTCACCACTTTACATGACTTCTGTAGTTTCGGTGAACCCCCTTGATTCTTCTCGTATTGTATAACGAAACGTCTTCACCTTCTTCTGAGTCTTCAAACCTTGCTTGAATAATGCTCTCTGAACTTGGCGGTAATGTGACATCTTCTGCAAGTACCACTTCTCGAATTGTTGTTTCATTACTTTTTGGAAATCTCATCACAATTTCCTCATTGTTAGTTCTCAGTACCCGTTGTGGAAGGTCTAGTACAAACTTCTGATTTTTCATAATGTCAAGGCCGAGAATAACTTCGTCCATTATATCGGCAACAAACACAACGTGTGTAAATGTTGTTGTTCCTAGGGTAATTCTAGCTTCGTGTATGCCTTGAACTGGTATGACTTCACCATTGGCAGTTTCCAAAATATAATTCTTCTCAGGTCGGAATATTTTGCAGTGGGATATGATGTTTGGCCTCACGATGGTATGTGTAGAACCAGTATCTAGTACCATCTCACATTCTCGACCGCATACATTTCCAGGTACTACCAAGCTGGAGCCATTGTTCTGTAACCGGGATACCCTAATTGTTGTTGTTGATGGTTCTTGGTAACACTTAGCCAGGTCTCGCCTCTTGAACTGGGAGTCTTCTGCACTACTGGAAGAGGCCTGAAAACTGGAGCAATTTCTCTGTGTATGCCCCTCTTTACCACACTTCCAACAACTGTATCACTCTGGTCAAATTATTATTTGGATTGCCATCTTTTGGTGGATAATTTGTTCTTCCAAGTCTTGCCTGAGTTCTGGATGTCCGCTTTGCTGTTTCAAACTGAAGTGCGTAAGCAAGAGCTTCAGAAATTTTCTTAAGCTTGGCCATTCTTAATGCTTGACTCATATCTGGATCACGTAGAACTTCAATAAAACTGCCAACAGCTAGTTCTTGTTTTATTTCTTCCGGGTAGGCTGGATATGACAGGTTAATTAGATGTACAATATCTGCTTTATACTCCTGGAGACTTTCGTTGTATTTCTGTCTTCGTCCATGGAGCTGCGCCTTATAGACTTCTTGTAGATGGGTTTCGCCGTACCTCATCTCCAGAAACATGACAATCGATTCATAATCGGACAACTTTTCTTCGGGAATGTTTCTTAACACCTAAATGGCTTTTCCTCGAAGAGCAAGTACAAGAGCTCGTGCTCTTTCTGTTGGGCTCCAGTTGTTGCCGTTTGCAGCTGCTTCAAATTGTCTAAGGTACGTAACCCACGGTACCTTTCCGTCAAAAGTTGGTGGTTTCATAACAGTTGCTGAAGTACCACATCCTGAGACTACACCTGTACTGGCAATATTTTTAATTTGCTGCTGTAATTGTTGAACTTCCTGTTGCATTTGCTCTTTGACTTGTTGAACTTGATCTTGGACTAGTTGCACTTGACTATGAACCAATTGTACAGTCTGCTGCATTTGTTCTTCCACTTCTTTAACATCCTCTTTGGTAAGTTTTAACTCAAGCAACATCATTTCATCTTGACCGTTATAAAATTTCCCTTTTAGATTTTCTCTGATCTTCACCATCATCTCTTTTAATTCTTGCTTCATTTCTTCTTGACTGGTTCGAATTTCAAGCTTTATTTCTTCTAAACTGGACTTCATTTCGTTTTTAAAGTCTTCTTGTTTTTCTATCATTAGTTTCATAAGTGCACATATTTCCTCCATAGCTTCAGTCTGCTTTCTTGCTCCTATTGGCATCCAATCTTCGTAACCACTTCGGCTTCCTCGGATAATCTCGTTCCGCTTCACTTTCTTCGGGTGACTTCGTTCCGCTTCTGACACCAAATGTTCCGAATCACCTCGTATAAAAACACGGCCTTCGTTTTTATACCTTTATTAACAATGGAACGTAACTATGGTTACAACAACGACAAAATCTTCACTTGTCAATGTCTCGAAGTTACAAGTACAAAAGTCGAATCTACACTAATCCATCGGAGGTTTCCCGTCGCCTTTTTATAGTATGGTGGAAGAGTAAAGAATGATCTAGAATCTTTGAGAAATATCGTGAAAATTCCATAGTACAGGATGGCATAAAAGTTCTCAATGGATAATTCGGACGTTTTCGGAAACCTTCGAAACTGATGAAAGAACTTGGAAAATCTAAGGTAAATTATTCAAATAAATTATCAGACTAAATTAAAAGGTCCTAACTTTATACAATTCTATAAACTAACACTTATTTTTAATGTCCGTAACAATATATATATATATATATATATATGTAGAGTTGTCATTCCGGGAGTATATCCGTTGGTCATTTGTGTTCCTTGCGGGATTTTGCAGACGTTTCGCCAAGATCGCACTTGGCATTTTCAATGCTATCTAACTGGTGTCAGACGATTGACTAGATTAGTAAATTGTAATAAAATTACTTATCAGTGGAACCAAAACCTTTATCTCCTCTAATTGTTGCATCTAAGTAAGGAACTTCTTTAAAAATTGGGTGTGATATTTTTCAAAAATTAATTGTGATACACGATCTCCAGGTTTAATTATAAACTGCTTTTTACCATGATTGAAAAGAAGTATTTTAATTAATCCTCTGTAGTCTTTGTCAATGACACCTGCTCCTACTTGAATTCCATAATTAAGCGCAAGGCCTGATCGAGGGGCTAATCTACCGTACACTCCTTCTGATAGTTCAATTTTTAAACCAGTGTTTACTAAAGCTCTATCTCCTGGTTCAATTATTAAATTTTCAACACTAGTTAAATCATACCCAGCTGAACCTTCAGTTGCTCTAGTAGGTACACAGGCTAGAGGATGGTCTTTGTAATATTTGACTAACATCTATAAAAAAAGGAAAAAATAAAAAAAATAAAAACCTTTATAAACAATAATATATATTTTTAAAAAAATACACATAAAATATTAACATTAAAAAAATAAATCATATAATAATTTGACATTCGTAAGGGAGCAAATACATATTTTTTGTCATGAAAAGCACATTGTGGTGTTCCTTTTTTGATTATGGGTTGTTCGGGTAGTTGCATTACAGGACAATTAACGAATTTTCTTAATACTGTTGCTTTTTCTTCTCCTTTCGTAAATATGCTAGTTTCATTTTTTGTTAGAAAATTTAATATTTCTCTTAAATTCTCTAGTGGAATCACCCCACTCCCCCATAATATACAGTGGTGGTTGTTTTCTAACCACTCAACTACAGACAAATCTTTTCCGCTAAGTTGAAACCTGCTACAGGGTGGAGAAAAGACAAAATGGCTTAACTCAAACCCATTGTATGTTGCCAATTCTTTCGTAATAAAATTGCTCCCCAGTCTAAATCCTTGTAAATCAATTACCATATGCATGTTGATATTCTGTATAAAAAAAAAAAAATGTTACAAGATAAAAAATTACCTATGTTTATAAAATATTACCTAAAAATCATCATCTGAACTAATCATATCAATATTTAAATCCCATTCCGACTCGTCAGAACTAATTTCGTGTATCATATAATCAGATGATATACAAGACATTGGAAAAAAATTTAAATTTGTAAAAAAAAACGAACCAACCTTACAAATGTCACAATAATTTAATTTAATATTATCTATAATAAAATTAGCAGGATAAAACGATTTAAAATATGAAACACTTTGATGAAGAACAAATTCGTTTGGTATGTTAATTTTAAAATATGTATAACATCTTTTACAAATTTTGTAAGCTTTGTTATTTAACGTAATTAAATATTTATATTTTTTAACAGAAAAGTTACCTAAATTTGAATTTGTAATATTTTTTAAAAATACTTGACAACAAGGAAATAAAACCCCATTACTTAAATCTATATGACTGATACACTTAAAAATATCATAGTCAAAAGATTTACAATAAACTTTCCACAGTTTTTGACGATTATTATAAATTTTTTTTTGAAGAGCTATCGGCAGTTCAAGATTATTAATAAATAATTTAGGAAAACCATTTTTAATTTTAACTATAGACTCAAAACAGTTTATTAATGAAATTTCTAATAAGGTTTTTGGAGAATAAGTATTATTTTTTCATTAAATAATTGAATTAAGCTATTTTTATAGGTAGAATACATATTAACTTACAATGTCTTATATATCTGTAGATACTTAGTTGAACAAGTAGAATGTATAATGCTGTAGTCACTTAGTTGATTAAGTAGAATGTGATAATTGTGTAGAAACAACATGCTGTATTTATATGCAACCATACACCCAGTTTTTCATTTTTTAAAAATATAAAGTAGTTAGTGGAAAGTGCAGTGTACAAAGAGAAACCTTGGTTTTCCGATTTTTTCCTTAAACAATCAAGTGGAAAGGAAAGTGCAACCATATATAAGCAGGTGTGTAAAATGTTAAGTGCATTATAATCCAACAGTTATACAGTAATCGCTGCATCAAAAGGGTAAGTAATATTTTTTTATTAAATATTTTTAAAAAGACAGTAAATATTATTTTTTTAAAATCTTTTACGATGAGTGAATATGAAGGTTTTGATAGTACTCTAAAAAAACTGTACCCACATTACAGTCTCTCGCATGTAAAACAATAACTTTGAATTTAAAAAATGCATCGCATTGTTTATCTTTACCGTTACCTTCAAAATTAAAAGCTGATATTTTAGAGGGTTATAAAAATATTTATTTAAAAAACCCAAAAATAAGTATTTTGTAAAAAATAATAACTTTGTTTTTGATTCATGTATGTCAAAATATTATGTAAAATTATTTAAAAAATATTTTGGTGATTATCTTGAAATTAATGAAAGTGATTTTTTAAATTTTTTAGAAGATAGAGTTAATTATGTGATTGTATGGTTTTTATAGGTTAAATTGGTACAATAACGAAATAATATGTTGTGGTCATTGTTTTAAAAAATTATATTGGAAAATTTGGAGTAAGTGTGATATTAGTTATGTTAAATTTAGTAAAATAAAGAAGGTGGAGAGTATTTCAAGAGAATCAATATTATTTAAAATTGGTGATAATTTTAATTATTGTAATGTTTGCTGTTCTAAACTTTGTTTTAAATTAAAGTTAATAAGAGCAGATGGTATTCTAGGGTATTATGTTGAATATATTTTAGAAACTTTTGACATGTTTACCAATGTTAATAGTCCGTTGTCTTTTTAGGTTTAATTTTTTTTAAAGTTTAAGCGTTTAATGTTAATGTTTGTTTCCTTTTTTTTTACAGAAAAAATGAGTAACAAATTGGATACTTTAAATTTTCTAGGCCACTTAGACTATGAGATAGTGAAATTGGCTGATTTGCAGAAGGACTCAAAACATCAAATTTCACAGTTTAGAGCTGTGGACACCGTTTATGGTCGAAGGATATTGGCTGTATTTGAAGACGGTAAGGCAGTTTGGCTTCCTGAACGATTTAAAGACTTGAATGATGAATTTTTGGAATCCACAACAAGGGGGAAAAAAATAACAATGATATACAAAGGTAAAAGAAAAATGGTATCTGGTCGTGAAATTAACGATATTCACTTTGAGTATTTGAATGAATAATGGCTAAGCGCGCAGGAGTGGAATTAAATCCTGTTATAGTAGAAACTGCTTTTAAATGTAGATTACTAACAATAGAAATAAAAAATAGCTTAGGTATTTTAGATCCTATAATATTTCTAAAGGAGGTTGGTTTAATATTTCCCAATCTGGTTAAAAAAATTAATTATTTTCCTTGTAAAATTAATGTAACACTTGTGGCAAAATTTGTAATACCAAAAGGGGAAGAAAATGAAAGTGGTATAGAGGGTATAACTGAACAAATTTTATATATGAGTACTAAAAATGAAACTTTATTTGACTTAAGCAACGTTAATATTTTTTATAATAATATAACTGATAAAATATTGACTAAGCTTTCGGAAATGAGTGATATGGGAAGTGGATGGACATTAAAGGAAATAATAAAATTGGATATAAAAATTAATAAGTGTTCTCTATTTTCTGGGGGTGCCTCCTTTAGAGATTTACCGGACGAAATAAAAAGAAAAAATGCTTGTGTAAATGTTAGAAATAAAGACGAGGCTTGCTTTTTTTGGGCAATAGTTTCAGCATTGGAACCGGCTAAGCTAAATAATAATAGAGTTTCTTCATATAGACACTATACTGAAGTTTTAAATTTAGAAGGTATAATTTTACCTTTTTCGTTAAATCAACTTTCAAAATTTGAGAAACAAAATAATTTAAGGAAGGTTTCCGAAAACGTCGAGATTATCATTGAGAACTTTTATGCCATCCTGTACTATGGAATTTTCACGATATTTCTCGAAGATTCTAGATCATTCTTTACTCTTCCACCATACTATAAAAGGGCGACGGAAACCTTCGATCGAGTCAGTATAAATTCGACTTTTGTGTCTGCAAGCTTCCGAGACATTGACAAAAGTAGGTTCTGTGGTTGTTGCTTAACCATATGGATTACGTTCCATTGTTAATAAAGGTACTAAAGACGAGAGACACGTGTTTTTATACGAGTGTGTTGCGAGCATAGTGGTGTCAGAAGCGGGACGAGGTTACCCAAGGGAAGCCGAAGTGGTAAAGAAGAGTGAGATGCCAGTTTGGACAGAGACAAAGACAGCAAGTAGTTATGGAGGAGTTAAGTTGCACTTATTAAACAAATTGATGACTCTATTGCTCAAAATAAAAAGCTAAATATGAAGTTGTACCAATTGTGGTTTCTGATATTATAAAACCTAGACACGTAAATTTATTATTAGTGCAAAAATCAAAAAATATTATAAATGAAAACGAAACTAACTATCACTATTGTTGGATCAAACATTTTAGTAGACTAGTTGGTAGCTCTATTACAAAAAACAGATTTAAAAAGTTTATTTGTTATCGATGTTTAACATATTTTAGGACCGATGAAAAATTAAAGAGTCATATTGTTTATTGCTCAGAACATAGAGGTGTAAGGTGCGTAATGCCCAGTGCAGAACGAAAATATTTATCTTTTGAAAAATTTTCACACAAGCAAAGGGTACCTTTTACGCTTTATTGTGATTTAGAGACTTTATCTATGCCTATAACAACGGTTACCCCCTCTACGTCATCTTCATATACGATGGTTTGTGAAAAACATGTCCCTTACAATATAGGTTATTTTTTGTTTTGTTCTTACGATAAAAATTTGTACAAATATAATTCGTTTTCGGGGCGCGACTGCATTGATTGGTTTATAAGCGAGTTAAATAATATGGCAGAGTATGTTTGTCAGGTGTATAATGAAATTGTTCCTATGAGTCCTTTGACACCTGAACAGTTAAATAATTTTGATATAGCTGATAAATGTCATATTTGTGAAAAGCCTTTTACAGAAAATGATATTAAAGTGAGAGATCATAATCATTTAACTGGTTCATATAATGGTGCCGGTCATCAGTCTTGTAATTTAAATTATAAATTACCTAATTTTTTACCTGTAGTTTTTCACGGATTATCTAATTTCGACAGTAAATTTTTTATTCAAAGGCTATGCTCTGAATTAGAGGGTCCTATGTATGTCGTACCTTGTAATAAGGAAAAATATAAGTGTTTTTCTAAACGTTTAACATTTAAAATAAAAAAGATAATATAGAATATAATAAAAGTATACACTTAAAGTTTATAGATTCTGTAAATTTTTTAATGTTTCCTTTGGAAAAATTGGCATCATTTTTGACTGAGTATAAAATAACTGAGTATATGCAAAGTGATTTACCTCGGGATCATTTAAAATTGTTATTTAAAAAGGGTTCGTTTCCTTATAACTATGTAACTTCTTTTAGATCGCTAACAGAACCTTTATTACCACCTAAAGAAAAATTTTTTAATAAAATAAAAAACCAACATATTTCAGACGAAGAATACAAACATGCTCAAAATGTTTGGAATACTTTTAACTGTGCCAATTTATTAGAATATTCAGACATATATATGAAAACGGATATATTGCTTTTAGCGGATATTTTTGAGTCGTTTAGGGATCTGTGTATAACGACGTATAAAATTGACCCTATACACTATATAAGTCTCCCATCGTTAACTTGGTCATTGTTATTTTATACAACATCTGCAAAAATTGAGTTACTAACCGATATAGATATGTTGTTATTTATTGAACGGGGTATTAGAGGGGGTTTATCGACATGTATACATAGGCATGCTGTGGCTAACAATAAATATATGGAAAATTATAATAAAAATATTGATTCGAGCTATTTAATGTATTTTGACGTGAATAATTTATATGGGTATGCTATGTCACAACCTTTACCTATGGGTAGATTTAAATGGTTATCTGTGGAGCAAATTCAAAGATTAAAAATAATGGATATTTCCGTTGATTGTGATGTAGGTTTTATTTTAGATGTAGACCTTATTTATCCCCCTGA
>JACEGR010007657.1:0-46307 GCA_014170235.1 Listronotus bonariensis
TACGGAGAACTAGAGGGAGGAGGCTAATGGCAATGTATCAAAAATGACAAACAAAAAGTTGTTGATAATTGAGCTTCAGAATATTACCGATAGAGGCGCACGCTGTCGAAGCGCTACTAAAAATACATGTTTTCTTATGAGCGTTTCCTGGTTTTTATTTATTTTAAGTTGATTATAGCCGATATAGAATTTAAATAATTATATACATAGATAATATACAGTATACTTAAAATTCATTATTGCTTTGTGCCGCAAAAAATTCGCAATTGGCGGTCATCAATGATATATTATTTCTCCAATAGTGCCGCTAGTACAAGTTGATCCACTTAACTAAAATTATTTCATTTTATTATTAAATCTGATTTATATAACGATTTAGCTTTAATACTTGCCCTAATAAACCAATTGAAAATTTTAGTTTTTTGTCAAAAATAAGAAATCTTGTTAATTAACTTTTGCCCGTATATCTTTTTAAAAAAAATTCTATCAACCCTAAACCACTTTATATTGTAAGGCAATTAAATATATATTTTTATTAATGAAAAATGTTGTTTGACATGTCTAATAAGTTGTTTATTTTTTATTATTAAATCTGATTTATTAAACGATTTAGCTTTAATACTTAATAAACAAATTGGAAATTTTAGTTTTTGTCAAAAATAAGAAATTTTGTTAATTAACTTTTGCCCGTATATCTTAAAAACATGTATTGTTTTGATCAACCCTAAACCACTTTATATTGTAAGGCAATTAAATATATTTTTTATTAATGAAAAATGTTGTTTGACATATAATAAGTGGTTTTTTTATTATTATTAAATCTGGTTTATTAAACGATTTAGCTTTAATACTTGCCCTGATAAACCAATTAAAAATTTAAGTTTTTGTCAAAAATAAGAAATCTTGTTAATTAACTTTTGCCCGTATATATCTTAAAAATGTATTTTTTTTATCAACCCTAAAACACTTTATATTGTAAGGCAATTAAATCTATTTTTTATTAATCAAAAATGTTGTTTGGCCTATAATAAGTTGTTTCTAGTTATTGAAGTAAAAATGGAATGAAACAAAAAGTTTTTTTTTAAATATTTTTATTAACAAATCACAGTTTTTATAACTTTAAAATAATAAATAAATAAATAAATAAATAAAAGTGCCCTAAATTCACTGCGGTTCTTGACATGGGTCATATCGTCGCTGTTATTACGAAGGGGCCTATCTCGATATTTGGCGAAAATGAGTTATACCCATTGTTACACAAGGAAAGACCATATTTATGTTAGTACAAACTTGCATATCCTAATACTATACCAAAATGTAATTAAATTAAGATAAGGTCAGCGGTATAGGCAAAACAATGATACCAGTTTACTTTAAAACACTCTCCTGAAAAGTTGTAAATATCGAGATAGGCCTCATTATAACTACTTGGGAAGTTTAAACTATTCTTCAAAATATTATCTAATTTATTTTGTAATGCTGCAGTGTCATTTTCAGGGTCAAGAATATCTTCAACATTCATCAGCGTTTTGAGTATTTCTGATCCTTCCACATTACTTCCCTTGGGTGGTTTAACAAGTGAATAAGTACACATTAATCGAACATTTATACAAAGAGTCTGAGTCTGGATGATCATTAGACCCACATGCACTTCTTATCAACCTAAAAATCTCTAAAAAGAAATCAGCACCTGTATTCTGTAACTCGATAGAAAAGAAATTTCCTGAAATTGCCATATGATTTACATAGCATAGAAAGGAAATTTCTTCTCTATCGTATTACAGAATACGGGTGCAGTTCTATTTAAATGGAAATATTTGAACTGTCAACGTACCTCCAACGCATCTTGATTTAACTTTGCTGTCATCAAATACTTGTATCCATGATTTTCACAGAGAAAATTCATAATACCAAGAGTAGTTTTCAAAGTAACAATTATACCATGAAATGTACTATCAGACAGGAAATGGATGTTATTTGCTTTAGCATATAGTTCCCATTCAGAGATATACTCTAGGAAGTCCTTGATAAACTGCAAATACATACTACATTAAAATGCATTCGATTCAGTACTTAGAGTTAGCAGACCTGCTCTTCTACAGATCCTTTTTTCAGAATTCGGTCTTGTGGTCTTCTTGAGCTCATTATTTCAATGAGATTGGATATGCGTGTAATAAATTTTACACTTGGATCACAGTCAATTAGATTAGCGTTTTTTTTCTCTATAGATTTCCATTGCTGCAGCTGTTCGTTTACTAAAAACTATAAATATATATATATAGATACTTTGTTCTTCATACGTTCTTTTGACATACTCTATAAGCTCTACCAACATTCATTTTCTGATAGTGTTTGGGGTGAACATCATTTATAGATAATTTAGAGCAAATCTTCAAGGTTAAACTATTTGGATTGTCCATTTCAACTACTGTGTCCCAATGTTTTAACTTAACAATGCCATCAGGTGTCTGAAAAATATAAAGCTTCAGACATACAGGGACAGCAGCGAGACGTCGCGCGTCGCCGTCCCGGCCGAATTGTCACGGACGTGTTTTCATATGGCATTGACGCACTGATGTCCCGCTGCTGTCCCGTCGCCGCTCGCTGTGTGCCGGAAGCTTAAGAGATCCATGATTAGATACTATTTTAAATATGTAACTCTAATTAAAAATCCATATAATAAATATAATTATTATTCTGAGATTGCATACCCATGTCTCACTTCTGCTAACAATAAAATTTCTGAGATTCTTGATCAAGTGTGGAAAATCAGATGAAAACCATAACTGCCTAGACGAATCGAATATATGTTCACAGGAAGGATTTTGTTGTGAAACATCAAATTTTTTCCACATGGCCCTGTTCCATGAAGCTCCATCAGTTGTAACTACATCAACAAAGAAACCAGCTTTTTCTAACAAGATGACACATTCTATAATTAAGTGATGCAGTACAGTTGCAGATGCACACCCCTTACTTAAGAAACATGCCAAAGCTTGCACCCATGAGCCTCTGAAAGGTTGGAACATCATAACTAAGGCGTGGTCACCTTTCTTATTTTGCTGATGTAATGGAGTGTATTTTCCTAAGTTGGTGAAGCCATTTATTTGTAAGGTTTTGTTGTCAAATGCAACCGTTTCCGTTAATTTCATTTCATCTATAAGAAGTGTACCTGTTGAAAAAGAAAATAATTTAAGATGTGGATGTATGCTCAAAATTTACACATCATTTTACACAATAAAAATTGCTATTTTTATTATGCTAATTAAATTAAAAGCTCTGGACAAATTATTTATTGCATGTATGTATAAATTCTGGTTTTACAACCATATTTTTATTATAGTGACATAGAGAGTGTCTACTTTAGTTCGCATATGGTGCGAAAAGTTCTACATGGTCTAAAACCTAAAATACAATTACCATATATTAATTATTTGCAGTGGTATACGAGGTATGTCAGAAAATATGAATTTTGCTGAAGAGGAAAATAAATATCTTTATTTTTCATAATATCGAAAATTTTTATGATGAAAAGATGTTTAGGATTAAAGATAACATTCAAATATGAAAACTTGTTTATTTTAAAGAAAAACTTGTTTTTAATTTTTTTTTTATGTGTTAATGGTGAAAATTTAAGTCTGTAAATTAGTTTATAATTATTTCGATATGTAATATGTAAAGAAAGCTTAAGAACTGTCAAAACAGCAAAAAGTCACATAAAGGGTCGATATTGCAAAAAAGTTTTTTTGATAATAAAAAAGGTTGCATATTTGAATATTATTTTTAATTCTTAACATCTTTTGTTAATAAAAATTTTCAATATTATGAAAAATAGAGGACTTTCCTCTTTAGCAAAATTCTTATTTTTGACATACCTCCTATACCACTGCAAAAAATTAATATCTAATGATTGCATTTTAAGTTTTAGACACTCAGAACTTTTATAAAAAATATTTTTTTTCATAAAATTAATAATAAAAAAGTTTTCCATATGGTGCAAACTTAAGCAGACACACTGTATGAAAAATACCTCTTTTTTCTTCTTCTTTCATAAACGAAGATTTTTTCTGAAGGAGTTCAAAAGTTGACTTTTGAAATCCATAACACCCTTTCAATTTCTTGATATATTTATTTAATGTAACAACAGAAGGAAGCGGTAATAGCATTTGCTTTCTTAAATGCTCATATGTTGCTCTTCCTTTAATTCTCATAAGAAGGCACTCATAAATCCAAGCTAGACTATGACGTCTATTCTTTGGATTTTTGACCTTGGCTGCAGCAAAACACATCCTTACCGCTTCTTGCTGAGAATTTGGCAGTTGTGAAATAACTGTTTCCAAATAGTCCGAAGAAATTGAAGCACACTTGTTTTTAGTTTTTTCTATCTCACTCAGTAATCTGATAATCTAAAAAAATAAACAATTATTCTGGAAAACATTCTTTGGGTATGTCTTACTTTCTGCTTAAGCCTCAAATTCTTCCTAGTTACTTGGCGAACAACCCCTTTTAATTTTGCATGGCGTTTCACTATGAAAGCTTTCACAACTGTTTTTCTCTTATTTATTTTACCTAAATGACACTGTGAACAAACAGTTGACAGTAGCTCCTCTTTGCCCAGGTCTTCTTGTAGGAGCAATACCTGTGCAGAATTCAGATGACCTAAAAAAGAAAAGATGTTTTATATCAGATATTAGAGGTTGTATTTGAAAAAAAAGTCTAAAACACTTTATTCTAAGTTGCAATCAATCACCCCCTAATATTTACAGTATACTGGTTAAGCCAATATGTATTGGTATATCAACCAGTAAAGCAACAACAAAGAATGTATGTGACTTATCCAATCAGAAATGTTTACATGCAGTTATTTACATTAGACTGTCTCTTTTTCCCATATTGTCTATGTGTTATGTTATTTAGGTGATCCGGTATACAGCCACTTATGTATGCAAACCAATCAATACCAAACAAATCATTACCAAACCAATCATTACCAAACTAATACCATAATAAATATAATGCATAACAGTTAAATTAATTTAGAAACCAAAAATAAAAATGTCTCCCATACTTTGCAAATTTCCTGGAAATACGTACCAATTTTTACTAAGACAAATGATCCCATTTTTTTTTTTTTTTTGAAGTATTGTGTATATAATTTAGCTCCTGAAAAATCACTATGAACAAAGTTACTCTTAAAAAAGAAGCTAAAAAAGTTAATTATTTCTGTACCTTTTTAATGATAGCCCAGCACATACATTCATTTTATTAATGCGTGTCATTATATTCTTTAAATGATCAACATCACTTATAATTGTGCCTTTATCTACAAAGTTGATTTCAACAGTTTGAAACATCACCTGGAAAAAATAAACATTAAGGGATTAAATCAATTCGACTAGGTATATTTAAAAAAATATCTTAGTGAAGGGTAGTTTAATTTTGCAGTTCTAAAAAGAATACAACTAAAATAATTGAATATGTTTTGCATAAACTAAATTGAGTACCTTATAAGACATTTCTGGATATATCAAAATTTTTTTTCTAGGAGTATATGTTTCATCCCAATCTGCAAATATGATAACATTTTTTCCAGGAATGTAAGTTCCTGACCACTGGCCATTCGGAGTTGAAATTTTTGTCCAAGTTAGTCTTTAAAAATTGAAATAAGTCTATAATTTTACTTTTTTCTATATCTACAACTAAATGGTCAACAACTTCTGTGACACCTTCCTCAGAAGTTTGTGCTTCTGATGGTACTACTGGAACAATTAGTTCCTGAGATGAAGTATTTTTCTTTTTTACATTAACTGCATTTCGTTCACATGGAGGTTTTCGTCTCTTTTATTATTGGACAAATAAGAAGGTAGATTAGGAAAAATAGATGGTAAAGCACCATCTCTCAACTTTGGCCTTCCTCTTTCCAAGCTGTAAACTACACTCATCACCTAGGGTGGTGTCATAGGAATTTATAATTTCTCCTTCAACAAAGTGCAAGGCACAAACAACATCACTGGGGCCAAATATTTTATCCCCTCTAGGAATTGCTCTATTCCACTTTTCTAAAATTGAAGGATCCTAACAAAACAATAATAAATAATTAGGCCATTAGAAAACAGTTTTAAAGTCTTTAAGAACTATGTTTACTATAATTATTAATAACTGTTTCTATCATAGTCCGAGTCCCAATATTTTGGTTTAAACCATTATGTCTCAAAAATATAAGAATAATTTTAAAAAGATACAATTAAAAACCGAATAAATTTAAAAAAAATCTTAGTGATCTGGTCTGTTCAAAATTTTAGGTTATGTAAGTAATCTACGAAAACTTATAAACTAAAAATAATGTCCAGTTTAACGTAACACACTGCAGAAAAAAATACTTTACTAAAAACGTGGTTATAAAGAATCATCATAAAATAAAGGCTAAATTCTACTTACATTTGGTGCTTTGAAAAGACTAGGGTTAGGTAAACCTGCTTCTTTCCTTGCCTTTATATCTGAAGGATATCCAGTTTTACAACCCGGCACAAAGCAAAATCTTTTTGTGTATATCCTTTTATCAGTCATATTTACAAATCACTTTTAATTTCACCTAAATATGGGTAAAAACTAACAGTTTTTGGATACTTTCCATTAAACACTTAACAAAATAGTATCGCAAACTACCCGAGCGCCACGAACGGCCAACCAGTGAAACGCTTTAAAAGTATGGCCAGAATTTTGAAATTACGCCATTGCCCATTACCCTCCTCCCCTCTAGTTCTCGTAGGTAGATCCAATCTGCTGGGGCGCATTCGGGATGAATCGTCGCCCGGTGTAGGTCCGGTAAAGACATTCGCAATCAAGGTTTGTGATAAGAGGTTGCCTCGTAACCTTAGACTCATTCACGCAACACTGTGAAGGATAAAAGGTCATTGCTCGTAACTTTTGAGCCAACTCAAATGTCTGTATTTATGGGCGGAAATACGTTACTCTTGAGACTGTTTGAAATTATGGTAATAAAGAATGAAAGCAAAATGTTTACGAAATGCTTGTAATAAATAAAAAATTGTTGGGAATACTAATGTTATTGATATTTAACAGTTTTATCGTCGAATTGGTAGGTTTGTTAAAGTGGAAGATATTTATATTGGTGAAAATTTATCATGTTGTCAAAATATTCATATTATGAAAGTTTCTTGGCCCAGATTTTAAAAATAAATCTACTAAATTAATCTAATTAACAAAATGTAAGTGAACTTACCACAAAATCTTACATACACAAGTATTATACTCATAAAAACAAAGCAAGAACTGGGATTCTGTCGTATAGGTGACGTAGCGGTCACCCGCTCGCGCCACTTTTACGAGACAACCTATGCTCCACAAACCTTGGTTCGCAATAAGCAAGACTTTAGGAAAACTAAACATAAGGAAGAAGTTCGGTTGCCAAGGCAGTAGACTATGCGCCACTTTAACCAGACAGACGCCGTCGACGCCTGACGTCAGGAATCTCTCGGCGACGCCTATTTTAGGTACTGCGCATGCGTCAAATCTCTGACGTCATATTTAGGAATCTTGTGTGACGCATTATTTAGGGCGTGGTCAATCTGTCAAATGTCATCTGTCAAAAATCACGTGACCTTGAAAATTGCGCCTGTCACCTGTCATATTTCGCGAAACCACGTGGTGTCTGCTACGTGTATGAGATAAGGTCTTACGCATGCGTTAAAAACAGCGCCTGTCAGCTGTCACCTGTCATATCTCGCAAATCACGTGGTGTATGTTTACGTGTATGAGATAGGCATTACGCATGCGCGAAAAATGATGTCAATATAACCTAGAAAAAAGACGTTGATTGAAATGGCATAACCTAAATTTATACGGATAAGCCTTCGGCCCCACGCCTAGGGCTCCGGGCCCCACGTTTAGGGCTCAGGGCTTCACGTCTAAGCCTCGGGGGCCCCACAATGAAGTTAGCTCCATACATCATATACTTAAATTAGTCAACATAACCTCAAACTTATTTTAGTGTCTCACGTATGACATAACCTAGAAATAGGGTATATTATTGATTGACATTAGTTGCAGACACGTGGTTTATTAAATATATAGACAAAATGGTGAAGGTGAAACATTATTAGGGCCTTAACAGTTTTTAACGTATATTTCGGTTTCTAGTAGACCGATTTTAGTTGTTCTTTTTGCTAATGCAGGCAGTTATTTTGCCGTCTTTTAAATAATTAAACTGTAATACACTGTTTATTAATAAAATAACAGCGATATAATTTAAAACACGGCAAATAACAGTGTTCTTATTTAAAAAGCAGTAATTGTGCCGTCTTTTAACTAATTATACTGTAATACACTATTTATTAATAAAATAACAGCGATATAATTAAAAGACGGCATTAAACAGTCATTTTATTTAAAAAGCAGTAGTTTTGCCGTCTTTTAAATAATTATACTGTAATACACTGTTTATTAATAAAATAACAGCGATATAATTTAAAACACGGCAAATAACAGTGATTTTATTTAAAAAGCTAGTAATTTTGCCGTCTTTTAAATTATATCGCAGTTATTTTATTAATAAACAGTGTATTACAGTATAATTATTTAAAAGACGGTATAAAGAGTAATTTTATTTAAAAATCAGTAATTTTGCGTTTTTTAAATAAAATTTATGTTATTTACTGATCAGCTCTTTTCAACGGCTTAAAATCCTTAAAAGGTTCTAATCTTTGTTGGTTTCGTTAGTTGTGTAGTAGCTTTGCCAAGATGGGTATCGTCTCTGAAGACTTTCAAAAATTATATAATAATTCTAAAGTTCCCAAAGAAGTCCTTCACTCCTATATCTCTTTGTTTAATAAAAACATTTCATGGAACTGGGATTATGAGATTAAAACTGAAATATCGAATAAAGAGTCTCCTTATTTTTCTCCTGCTATTTACCTGTACCTTATCAAAAAGGCACATTATGGTATGCCATGGGTAAAGGAGGTGCTATCAGAATATTTTTCATCAGAAGATCGACGGACGAGACGATTTCCACTTCACAAATCAATAGATATAAAACAACCCCTAGCCTGTGAGCTATTTCACGAACTACAATTGGTGTTTGCTATTTATCTAGCAGTGACGATTAAAGATGTAAAACGTAGAAAAAAACCTCTCAAAATTGACATCCATCCCGAGTTTAAGAAACTAAAGAATTATTTATCCTTTAGAGGTATAGACTATGAAGATCTTTCCCCGTATATGTTGCTACAAGTTCCTGGTTTCCGTAGAAGAAAAGTGTACAAATCATTAGAAAATACAATGTCGCTTTCTAATCACTATAATCTTAAAATTTTTGGTAAATAGTAATCACACTCAATAAACATGTTACGTATGTACTCTGTATATATATTTTTATTAAGTACAATATGTATCTTTATGTTTCATATGTAGCTGTTTTTGTTTTAAGATAACCCTTTATATATTTAATATATAATTTTTGCCACACGTGCACCGTTTTTCTAAAATACGGCACTGTTTTTCTAAATACGGCACTGTTTTTTAAAATACAGCACTGTTTTTCTAAAATACGGCACTGTTTTTCTAAAATACAGCACTGTTTTCTAAAATACAGCACTGTTTTTCTAAAATACAGCACTGTTTTTCTAAAATACGGCACTGTTTTTCTAAAATACAGCACTGTTTTTCTAAAATACAGCACTGTTTTTCTAAAATACGGCACTGTTTTTCTAAAATACAGCACTGTTTTTCTAAAATACGGCACTGGTTTTTCTAAATACGGTACTGTTTTTCTAAAATACGTCACTGTTTTTCTATGTGTGGGGTCTCAGGGCTCAGGCGGGGGGCGTGGGGTCCGGAGCCCTAAGCGTTGGATTTCGGAACCCTAAGCGTCAGGCTCAAGGAGCCCTAAACGCCAGAAGTTGCTAATGCCAAAGGCAACTAACGCCAAATGTTGCTAGCGCCCCTCTTCTTTAAAAGTAGGGTTATGTTGTGATTCTTCTTCTTTTCGAACAGTCATTTTCTAAGTCACGTGATATTTGACAGATGACAGGCGACTACGCACTAAATAATGCGTTGCGCAAGATTCCTAAATATGACGTCAGATTTTTCGACTGACAGATGAACCAAGGAGCATGGAGAAGGGGAGAGGAACAGTTGATTTACCCCCACCAATTAAGAAATGGCACACACCTGCGACTGGTGATTGTGTTCAGCGACCAAAAGAGCTCGTCAAAGTTTTATTTTATTCTTGCTTAACGTTGGTAAAAGGACGTGCTTCATTAAAAGTATGGATTTATTTAGAATTTTTGTTTCAGTACGCACTTTTTACGTAACATTTTTGTGTCTGAATCAATACTGTCAGCCAAATATCTTGCGAACTTTTACCGGTTTGATGGTTAACTTAACACAGCGAGATTACTCGTCATGCGCATGGGAGGTTGTTTTTCCGGCTTGCTATTGGCTGTTATAAATGTCAAAATTCTTGACTTTCACATGTTCAATATGGCTGATGTTTTGTGATTGTTGTGGCTGTATATTTGTTTTGTGTTTTATTCGGTTTGATTTTACGTGTGACCTGTGTTATAGATATAAATTATTGAAACAAAATTTGTGGAAGTTTATGGGTTTTTTTAATAAATTATTTACGTTGTTTTTTTTTGAATAAAAACAAATTAACACTTTAACTATCTAGGATTTATTTATTTAACAAAACATTATATACATTAATATTTTATATACATCCGTAAAATATATTTAATGAATATCTTGCTGGAGGTAAAAGCAACCAATAGAGGATTTCTGTGTGCGTCACTCTCTATTTAAAAAATTTGCTTGAACTGTAAAAGTCAGACAAATGATCAGTTTAAAAGTATTAATAGTGATAAAAATTATACTAAAGCGAAAAAATAAAAAGGCCTAAAGCCTAAACACTTAAAAAACTTAATAACTGACCCAGTTAAGGTACAAACCAAGATATAGAGTGTGTCTACTTAAGTTCGTACCATAAGGCAAACTTTTTATTAATTTTATGAAAAATTTAATTGTTTTCAGTGGTAGGTATATGAAATATCTTAAAAAATATAAATTTATGTTAAGAGGAAAGTACACTTATTTTTGTCAATATTGAAAATTTGTGGAAAAAGGATGTTTAGGATTAGGATTTTTTCTGCAATAACGAGCATTTTTGAGCTTCTTTTACAAAAGTATTTTATTTCAAAATAAGTATCCAGTAATGTGGAAACTTAAATTTTCATTTTTTAAAACCTACAATCTTATCTGCTTCCTTATACCTAAAAAACAAGTATGTAGATATCGAATAAAATGGACCAAGCACAGTGGCCTATGGAAACTGAAATCCTACTACGCTTTTCTTAGTATAAGTAGGTAATATTAACTTATAGACTATAATACCTTTCAACTAAATAGGATCAACATAAATCTAAAATTTATTTGGTTGGTAAGTTTGAGCATGCTATTTTCATATATTTCTTAAAATTATACACTTCTTTTACATTTAGTACCATTTTTTATGCTAAATAAGTAATCTCGCAATAAAAGTTTAGTTTTCAAGAAATAATTCTTTATTTTCAGTTCTAATTTCCCTAAAATTTATACCTATACATTTTTCCACATTAACCTATTCCAATCTAAGAAAAAAATAGTCTTCTACCAAATAGATTTTAATACACCATTAGCACTAAATTACCAATATTTAGTCATTAAAATATTAATAAATTTCAGTATAAACCACATTTTACATTTTTTATTAATGTTTTATGTATATTTACTCAATAAATCAATGTTTTTGAATATACCGCCGATTTTGACATTGGGAGTGCGTAAGCGCATGCCCTGCCATCCCGCAGACCCTTTCTTCAAATTGTGCCACTTTTCGAAACGGCGATTGATCCTCTATCCTTGTCTATTCTCTTTGAGATGAACCCGCTTCGCGTTCTTACCCTAGACCGAAATATTTAATTTTTAAATTTGACTCACGTAAATTTAGCGCTTAGCTAATATTTTCGAAATAAGGGTTGTTAACCCTTACAAATATTTAAATATGTTTCTTAGGTCCTAATCTCACTTTTAAACAAAAATCGTAAATATCGTATGTACTGAAACCAAAATATTTATTTTTTTAATTCTGACATTCGTATACTCTTCTTTAGCGCTCGGCTAATTATTTAAAAATTAGGGCTGATACTCTTACAAATTATATTTAAATATGTTTCCTCGAATTTGTTGATTTTTTTTAATAACTTGTCTGTCAATCATAACAACGGCTGTGTAAGAACTTTGAGGTTTATTAGTGTTAATATATTTATTAAAAATAATTGTTTAAAAAAGAATGACTTAAATCAAACCACTAGAAGCCAAAATATACGTTAAAAACTGTTAAGGCCCTATTTACACTCAAATAATGTAATTATTAAAAATTTTGGTATTAATATTGGTAGATTTATAAAAATTAAATTATTAACTAATTAAAGCTAAAAGAACAACTAAAATCGGTCTACTAGAAACCGAAATATACGTTAAAAACTTTCACCTTCACCATTTTGTCTATATATTTAATAAACCACGTGTCTGCAACTAATGTCAATCAATAATATACCCTATTTCTAGGTTATGTCATACGTGAAACACTTGAGACGTAACGTATCAAGTCGCTACCGAAAGGTGATTCTTAACTTATTTGAAACTCGATTCCGAGTCGATATCTCCCGAGTTCCATAACTAGGCACTATCGTTATTAAATAAGTCTTTATTCTATTAATTATTTACGTAAAAACAGATGAGAAAATAAGGCCGATAGGTTTCGAAAGGAATATCGAGAACTCGATACCGACCGAGTCGTCACCTATCGAGAAGTTAGAATCCGGGCCCTGCAGGCTAGATTCTTAACCGCTGTCTCGAGACGTAACGTATCGAGTCGCTACCAAATAGTTATTCTTAATTTATTTTAAACTCGATTCTGAGTCGATATCTCTCGAGTTCCATAACTATGCACTCGCCTTATTAAATAAGTCTTTATCCTATTAATTATTTATGTACAAACGGATGAGAAAATAAGGCCGATAGGTTTCGAAAGGATATCGAGAACTCGATACCGACGAGTCGTCACCTATCGAGAAGTTAAGAATCCGGGCCATGTAATCCTAATGATTTGATCACGTGACTGATGCCATTTGAAATATTAATAATTAGCCAAATAAGTTTTAAAAGAATGATAATTATCAGTTTGGTCACTGATCAGGGGCCCGGATTCTTAACTTCTCGATAGGTGACGACTCGGTCGGTATCGAGTTCTCGATATTCCTTTCGAAACCTATCGGCTTATTTTTTTCTTCTGTTTTTACGTAAATAATTAATAGGATAAATAATTATTTAATAAGGATAGTGCCCGTTACTTTTGTTTTGCACAGATAATAACATTGGCAATCCATCCAGATCAGTGGTTTTTACCGTTGGATTTACACTAACAAGTATTTTCATACACATAAGGGAGTCCCACAGAACTCTAAAAAAGAGTTCGGTGTGGAGTCCTTATCCCACCATGCATCTGCGCAAGCTCAGATGTCAAAACAAGGCCGGTATTATTAGTGCCTGGCTTTATTGCACTGTGCAATAATTCTTAAATGTGAGAATAAGAGACAGTCTAAGGTGAATATATATCATACATGCTTTGTTGGTGCTTTACTGGCCGATATACCTTTAGCTATTGCTTAGTATGTATTCTTTTAGCAAAATATTTTTTAAAAATTTTTCTTGTATTAAGAATATTTTACTGAGTATGGTAAGCCATATTTTAAGGGTAGAAGTAATGCTGAAGAGTCGCATCGCCTCTTGCTAAGTCTGATGAGGTGTTTCTAGAGGCAAATTGCCTGCCTTGCTTGCATGCTTTTTAGGGAAGCGATTAGGCAATCCCCAATCGATATTAGCTCTGCAGGCTGATTCTCAACCGCCGTCTCGAGTCGTAACGTATCGAGACGCTACCGAATGGTGATTCTTAACTTATTTGAGAGTCGATATCTTCCGAGTTCGTATGTCATTTAATTTCGGTAGCTATATAGGGTGCTGTCGAGAAGCATAGAGAATTATTGCAAGTTACCATATTAGGGGAGAGATACCTGTAAATGCTTAAATTTTCATTGATTTTCATGAAAGAGCCATTATATATTTTCAAAAAATTGGTATGTAGTTTACTAATATATTAAAATAATGGAAGTTTTTTTTTCATTTTAATTTTTCAAAATGAGGGCTGTACACTTAAATTCTTCTAAAAAGGTTAAAGAGAGACTTATTCTTAATCGGCGGACACTGTAGTATCGGTTCTAGTGATTTAAAAATTAAAAAATAACATTTTTGTAATTATTTACAAACCGCCGGACGCATCGCTGATTTTAATGAAATTTGGTATACGGGAGTTTTTGGGGCGCTGATTACGAATCTAAAAGAATTTTTAGTCGGACACGTTTCGTTTTTGACACATTCATCATCAGACTTGATAACCAAAACTAACCTGTATTTACTATTTCCCCTCCTCTTTTTGCACTCAATTCTTGACTGAAAGCTAAATTGGTACTTAGTATTTGATTTGCAGTGCTACAAATCCCATTTTCTATTTATTTTGCCAGTTTTTCCATAAAAGCTCAAATCCGCCAAGTTAGCATTTTAGTTTTAATGGGCACATTCAGGAGTACTCAGCCGCTTAAACCGCTGGGTAAGCAGAGTGTCAAAACTGTCAAAATAAAGCCATCCTATTGGTTAAATTTGAAAGTTTTGACACTCCGCATACTTAGCGGCTAAGCAGCTGAGTACTCCTGAATGCGCCCATTGTTTGTCTTAAGTGATACAACAATTCTTGTGGCCGACAGACGTTCGGTTACACGAACAATTTCGAAGTTAAAATAAGACACTGCTAAGATCCAAATAATGCACGACCTAAATCCGACATGCATAAAAGCAAGCACCATCCTTATTAAGGCAGTCTTTATCCTATTATTCATCTACGTAAAATCAAATGACAAAATAGGGCCGGTATTATTAGCGCTTAGCCTTATTTCGCTGTGCAATATTTCTCTAACTACAGCAGGCCGATTCTCGACGACCATCTCGGCACGTAAGATGCTACGAAATGGTGATTCTTAACTTATTCGATACTATGGTAACAAGTCGACAACTTCCGAGTTCGTACGTCATTTGATCTCGGTACCTTCTATGCTGTCGAGAAGAATAACGAAGCAATTTGATTGGTTAAAAATGTAATATTTGTCAAACGAAAGCAAATGGTACAAGGATTAGATTACTTCCGAGTTTTAGAGAAATAATTGTACAATATATATTTAAAAAGAAGATCGACATTTTATTAACCAATAAATAATTTATAATTATTGTATTTTTACCTTGTTCTCTCTAAGCGAAAAGCAAAGTGCTTTAAGAGAAGGTGGCCCAACTTTCATTTGGACAGTTGAAATATGTGACGTCAAAGGTATTCTTTAAGAAAAGAATGTCGTTATTTCCTTAGTGTTTTGTAAATGTCGTGTTAATCATGTTTATATTAGTAAGTAAATAGTGAAAAAAAAATACTTTAACAATAATTGTATAAACTATATTTTAAATTTTGAATATAATCAAAAATGACACCAATGACGTCACATGTATCTTGTTTTTTTTTTTTTTTATCTTTGGACAAACCACGAAGGCTAAAAGCCTAAATACTAACGTACCGTGGGTGTCTTAAGCGAGGTAAGAGGGAGTTTGTTGACACGGGACTTAAATACTTGAAGATTTGGGGGGAAGGAAAGACCTCCGCGGGCAGCAGGTTCCACAACCTAGAAACTCTAGGGATAAAAGAACGAACAAAGTGGGAAGTTCGGGGCCTGTCTAGTTGGACCGTATAGAGATGCATACACGCGGAACCACGAGTTTCTCTGTTGGGAACCGTAAGTGGAGGAACTATACTGGACAATTCTTCAGAGCAGAAGCCATGGAAGTACCTATAAAAAAGCGATAAATCCCCCACAGCCCGACGATGTGCAAGAGAGGGAAGCCTTTCTGTAAGTGAAGGATCATTAATGAGACGAATAGCTCTTCTTTGAATAGAATCAAGAATGCTTAGGGTTGTGGGGGACGCCATGCCCCATATATGAGAACAATATTCCAAGGGAGGTCGGATTTGGGACACATATAAAGTGTATAAATTAGAAGAGGAAAAATACTTTTTGGCTCGAAAGAGAAATCCAAGCTTTTTGAAGCTGCCGTGGCTATAGATACAATGTGTTTATGCCATTTAAGGTTACTTTCAAATGTGACGCCCACAAGGTTAAAGGTGTCTTTGCTCTGTAAAACTTGCCGCTCATAAGTAGAGGATGAGTATTTGATGACTCTTTTCGCGACAAGGAACATGATTGTGTTTTGGATGCATTAAAATGGACGAGATTTTTAGCGCCCCAATCCAATATTAAATTAAGATCCTGCGAAAGAGACATCTGCATCGCTCTGCGTTTGTTTTCCAAGTCAGGTTTAGTAATGGGTTTAGGAACCTGAAAACTGGAGTGAAGGGTACTATCGTCGGCGAAACTATGAATGGAATTAGTTGTGGACGAGAGAAGGTTGTATCGAAAGCTTTGGATATATCAAGAGCAACGATCTGGGACTCACCTAGAAACTCAAGAGACTTATTCCAGAGGTGTGATACGAAGGAAAAAAGTTCTGCTGTAGATCTTTGTGACGAAATTCATACTGCCTGTCATGCAAAATTTTGTGTTTTTCCAAGTACTTAAGAATTTGTGAATTAATTAGTTTTTCCATTACTTTACAAAGAACTGAGAGAATTATCAGCTGTTTACTGTCATAACAAAGTTGGGCCACCTTCTCTCTAAGCACCTTGAGCGATAAGTCAAAACGTTAAATTTATAAACTTAGTATACATTGATAAGAGATTGTTGTAACCTAAATGTCGTTTGTTATTTTGACTCAAGGAGATAAACTTTAATAAGTTTATCTCCTTGAGTCAAAAACACAAACGTCTGCGAACTACGCCGGCGACGATAAGTTAAAACTTGACAAAGGATAACAATAACAAGCCAAAATGGTAACGCGTCCATATAAAAGGACTTATTAAACGCCATAAAGTTTGAGCTTAATTTATATACTTGACGTTTCGTTGTCGTTACCGTATTGCTGCCGCCCTTACCGACTTTTGCAAATTGTTGAAAAAAACTATTGGTCGATAAACAAACGTCTGCGAACAACGACGACGACGATTCGTTAAAACTTGGCAAAGGATAACAATAAACGCAAATGCGACAACGCGTTCCTATAAATGATTACATCAAACGCCATAAAGTTTAGGCTTCAACTTGACAAATCGTTGTCGTTGCCGTTACGCTTCTGCTGTCGCTGCAGTTTGAACATTGTTAATGAAACAATCCTGTTATCGATCACAAACGTCTGTTAACGACCAATAACAACAGTTTAAATTTGGTCAAGTTAATTAAACAACAAGCCAAATACGGCAACGACGATTATAAATGGTTAAATTAAACGCGATAAATTTAAGTTGCGAACGTAATTGAGTGGCAGCGGAAACGGTAGAGTTTAAACGCTGTTAGTTAAACATCGCTACGTCATACTTTAATAGCATCAAAATGCCCCAAACACACATCTCATCAAGTACAAAAACTATATATCTACAATTTGCGGCAGCTAGTTATTCTCTGCTACAATTAAGCGATGTCTTTGGTAAAAAATACATGGCAAGTCGGTTCTTTTGTATGTAAACATTTGGCTGATAATGACGTAGCTGTGTTAAACTTACAGGGTTCGTACTTTACGTCAAGTTTATAGATTAAGCAATGGGAGCAGTTGCTCCCCCTCAGGAGCCCAAAAATGCCTCATGGGTTGTTTATTGAAGGTGTCGTCTAAGCCTTTTTTGGTTTATGTAAATAGCATGCCTAAGACTCGTTGTTTACTTACCTTGGACGCATTCAGAATCGACGCCCGTTAAAGACATGCGCAATAAGCGTTGTCACAAAATGGGTAAATTTTACCACAAGGTTGTCTAATCTGAATGCGCCCCTGAAGTCTTTATTTTTTCCACTCTCTGCGTACGGTCCTGTGCAAATTTACTCTTTACTACGGACTACGAGTCGATATAAATTGAGAATTGCATTTTCGATAGGTTTCGAGTCGATGTCGAGTACTCGGTACCGACCGAGAGGTGACGTATACTACAAAGAAGCAATTTGATTGGTTGAAAATTAATTGTCAAATGAAATTGCGACGCATAAATATTTCGTAAGCAAAGAGAATAGACAAGAATAAAATAAAATACTCATAAAATAGATGAAAATATAAAAATACTAAAAGCACAAAATGAAAAGGTCAAAGAGGTCAACAGGAAAACTTGCCAACATTGCAAATATGTCAAAAAATTGTAGTTGCCAACATAACTTTCCCAATTTTACGCTGTACTACGGACTACGACTCGATGGATATGAGGGTTGCTTTCCAGTGACGAAAATTTTTGTGCGTCACGCTCCAGAGCTTAAAGCTCTTGAACTGCTCTAAAAAGTTAGTCACTGGAACGCATCCTTAGACAAGGAAAGAGAAATACTTTAAGAAATTTTAAAATTTCGTTGTTTTTAACCTTTCTTGGTTTTATAATAATAATCTCTTTTAATATCTAATTCCATTTTAAATAAATAATTTTTAAAAATCCATCCTTAACCATAAAAAACACGTTTGAAGCACAAAAACCAAAAGAGGGGTTGGTGCATGAGGGGCAAGGGGAAAGAAAAAAGGAGTAGCTCAGGTGCATAACACTTTCCGTCACTGGAACGCCAAAAAGTAGAACGAAATGCTCCTGAGCTACTCGGGAGCGCTCTATTTGCGTCACTGGAAAGCCACTGAGAGAATTACGTATTCGATAGGTTTCGAAAGGGATACCGAGAACTCGATATCGAACGAGTCGTCTCGTATAGAGAAGTTAAGAATCCCACTGCTGTTTGGCAAAGGGTAAAGTGTAGTGTAGTAAGGTGAATTGTAGTGAAGAACTAAAAAGTTGAAATAAGTTTTAAAAAAGTTTTGATACCAAACGCGTTTAACTGAGTTATGTCAAAAAGGCTTTTATGTTTTTATCTATGAACAAATAAATTAAATTTCTACATATTTTGGTTTCTTGTTCTTTATACTTGTTCGTACGAGTGGTCAAAAGACTTCTTGGACAACAATTAAGCATCAATTTTAGGCGTTGAACCAATTATAACCGCGGTAATAATTGGTAACAACTTTGACGTATAATACATTGTTTAAACGTCAACATTACCGATTGGTAAATACCGTTTTTGAATTGGTTCTTCGCGTAAAATTGATGATCGTTTTAATTAAATGTATCTAACTTCCCGACCCCGAAAAAAGTGTAGTTGAGTTTAAACTAGCTGTGTTTGCCATAACAAAAAGTTATAACTAGTTTTAACTTTTCTGTCAAAAACCGTTCGGCCTAATCAGTTTAATTCAGGACTAGGTCTTTGGCATTCAGTTCTCGTTATAACTAGTTTTAACTTAACTACACTGTTTTCGAGGTCGTGAATTTAGGTACATATTAATAAAACGATAATTCTTGTCGAAGAACATTGTGGACCACTCGTACGAATAGGTAAAGAGAACAAGAAACCCAAATATGTAAAAATTTCATTTATTTCTTTATAGATAAAAACATAAAAGCCTTCTTAAATTTTTGACATTTGTGACATAACTCAGGCCGCGGTTTGAATTGTGCTCACAGCATTTATGACGTAAAGACTGCTAACGTGCGGTCCGATTTAAGTGAGCGCGCTCACGTCTGTTCGCAGTATTAATAATTCGGACCACTTTGTGAGTGTGCTTACGAAGTTAACAAGTTCAACATAACCTTACAAAGCATTTTTTATTATAAACATGAGTGGAGTATGTGGTATAACTGATGAAGATGAGAAAATGCGTGTATTTCGAGCAATTTCCGCAATCGAGGAAAGTGCCACAATAAATACATTTTATTTTATTAAACAAGTGGTGCCAAAAAACGTCGATGCTCACGGTGCTAACGATCCGACCCGTGAGTACTGTCAGCACTAGGGTGTGACGTCATAGCTTCCACAACGCTAACGGTAAGCGTGAAAAGCACGAATCGGACCGCGTTTTTGTATGCTATGAGCGCTGTAAGCATAATTCAGGGTTGCTTTCCAGTGACGACAATTTTTGTGCGTCACGCTCCAGGGCTTGAAGCTCTTGAACTGCTCTAAAAAGTTAGTCACTGGAACGCATCCTTAGACAAGGAAAGAGAGATACTTTAAGAAATTTAAAAATTTCGTTGTTTTTAACCTTTCTTGGCTTTATAATAATAATCTCTTTTAAATATCTAATTCCATTTTAAATAAATAATTTTAAAAAATCCATCCTTAACCATAAAAAAACATGTGTAAAGCACAAAAACCAAAAGAGGGGTTGGTGCATGAGAGGCAAGGGGAAAGAAAAACGGAGTAGCTCAGGTGCATAACACTTTCCGTCACTGGAACGCCATAAAGTAGAACGAAATGCTCCTGAACTACTCGGGAGCGCTCTATTTGTGTCACTGGAAAGCCACTCAGATCGAGACCTCAGTTAAACGCGTTTGGCATCAAAACTTTTTTAACTTATTTCCACTTTTTAGTTCTCCACTACAATACACTACACTACACTTTATCACTTGCAAAACAATCAACAATTTTAGGCGAAGAACCAATTCTAAAACGGTATTTACCAATCGGGTATGTTGACGTGTAAACAATGTATTATACGTCAAAGTTGTCACCAATTATTACCGCGGTTATAATTGGTTGAACGCCTAAAATTAATAAATGTTTTTTTGAACAGGATTTTATGGATCGGGCAAAGAGAATGGAGAGGGGAGAGAAACAGTTGATTTACCCCCACCAATTAAGAAATGGCACACACCTGCGACAAGTGATTGTGTTCAGCGACCAAAAGAGCTCGTCAAAGTTTTATTTTATTCTTGCTTAACGTTGGTAAAAAGGACGTGCTTGGTTAAAAGTATGGATTTATTTATAATTTTTTGTTTCAGTACACACTTTTTACGTAACATTTTTGTGTCTAAATCAATACTATCAGCCAAATATCTTGCGAACTTTCACCGGTTTGATGGTTAACTTAACACAGCGGGATTACTCGTCATGCGCATGGGAGGTTGTTTTTCCGGCTTGCTATTGGCTGTTATAAATGTCAAAACTCTTGACTTTTACATGTTCAATATGGCTGATGTTTTGTGATTGTTGTGGCTGTATATTTGTTTTGTGTTTTATTCGGTTTGATTTTACGTGTGACCTGTGTTATAGATATAAATTATTGAAACAAAATTTGTGGAAATTTATGGGTTTTTTTTAAATAAATTATTTTCTAAATTATTAACGTTGTTTTTTTTTAATAAAAACAAATTAACACTTTATATAGGATTTATTTATGTAACAAAACATTATATACATTAATATTTTATATACATTCGTAAAATATATTTAATGAATATCTTGCTGGAGGTAAAAACACAATGAACCAATAGAGGATTTCTGTGTGCGTCACTCTCTATTTAAAAAATTTGCTTGAACTGTAAAAGACAGACAAATGATCAGTTTAAAAGTATTAATAGTGATAAAAATTATACTAAAGCGAAAAAATAAAAAGGCCTAAAGCCTAAACACTTAAAAAACTTAATAACTGACCCAGTTAAGGTACAAACCAAGATATAGAGTGTGTCTACTTAAGTTTGTACCATAAGGCAAACTTACTATTAATTTTACGAAAAAATTTAACCATTTGATATTAATTGTTTTCAGTGGTAGGTATATGAAAGAACTTAAAAAATATAAATTTATATTAAGAGGAAAGTACTTATTTTTGTCAATATTGAAAATTTGTGGAAAAAAAATGTTTAGGATTAGGATTTTTTTCTGCAATAACGAGCATTTTTGAGCTTCTATTACAAAGTATTTTATTTCAAAAGAAGTATCCAGTAATGTGGAAACTTCAATTTTCATTGTTAATTAAAACCTACAATCTTATCTGCTTCCTCATACCTAAAAAACAAGTATGTATATGGAAAATGGCCTATGGAAACTGAAATCCTACTAAGCTTTTCTTAGTATAAGTAGGTAATATTAACTTATAGACTATAATACCTTTCAACTAAATAGGATCAACATAAATCTAAAATTTATTTGGTTGGTAAGTTTGAGCATGCTATTTTCATATATTTCTTAAAATTATACACTTCTTTTACATTTAGTACCATTTTTTATGCTAAATAAGTAATCTCGCAATAAAAGTTTAGTTTTCAAGAAATAATTCTATTTAGATTTTTATTTTCAGTTCTCATTTCCTAAAATTTATACCTATACATTTTCCACATTAACCTATTCCAATCTAAGAAAAAAATAGTCTTCTACCAAATAGATTTTAATACACCATTAGCACTAAATTACCAATATTTAGTCATTAAAATATTAATAAATTTCAGTATAAACCACATTTTACACTTTTTATTGATGTTTTATGTATATTTACTCAATAAATCAATGTTTTTGAATATACCGCCGATTTTGACATTGGGAGTGCGTATGCGCATGCCCTGCCATCCCGCAGACCCTTCTTTCAAATTGTGCCACTTTTCGAAACGGCGATTGATCCTCTATCCTTGTCTATTCTCTTTGGGATCGGGTTAAACCACAGAACTCTTAAAAAAGAGTTCTGTGGGTTAAACCCAAAGTCGGTCTATATAAGGCCACGACATTCGGCCATATTGCTTTGACGTGTTATGACGTCACATCTCTCATTTTTCGGCCATGTTGTTCAGTGCCGGAGATATACAGTTTATTGTATTAGTAGAACAACCGTTTACACAACAGTTTTTAATTGTTATTAAGTTGTAAATTCTTTTACTTTGAATAAAAACATTTGGAATTACATCTTTCAACAAATATTACTTCCAAAACAATGCAAAATGAAATGCGCAAATTCTAGACGCCACTGGATTGATCTTCAGCTTAGATTTTTACCCAGTCTTGCCAACTTTTCTCCGAGAAGGGCCCCTCCTTGCGACCCCGACCTCGAACCGCCTAAGAGTTGAGGATATGTCTCAACCTTATAAATATAAACTAACCTTGGGTTTAACCAAGGTTAGTTTATATTTATAAGCTTACGACACATCCTCAAGTTTTAGGCGGTTCGAGGTCGGGGACGCAAGGAAGGGCACCCCACGGGAAAAAGTTGGCAAGACTGGAAAATCAAAGCCGATGATCAATCCAGTGGCGTCTAGAATTTGCGCATTTCATTTTGCATTGTTTTGAAAGTGATATTTGTTGAAAATTGTAATTCCAAATGTTTTTTATTTAAAGTAAAAGAATTTACAACTTAATAATAATTAAAAACTGTTGTGTAAACGGTTTGTTCTAATGAGTACAATAAACTGTATATTCCCGGCACTAACCAACATGGCCGAATGCCGCGACCCTATATAGACTTTGGGGTTAACCCAGGATCAATTTTTGAAAATGCATTTTGTTTAACTTTAACAAAAAAAATGTTCCCCTTTGAAAACAAAGTGTAGAGTACGTTAGACACTTAAGTTTCAAGAGAATAATAGTTATCAGTTTGTTTACTGATATTTGTCTAAGAATATCACTTACGTCTTCAGAAAATAACCAAAGTTCCAACGAATTTTAAAAACAAGGGCGCATTCAGATTCGATAATCTTGGGGTAATCTTTACTCAATTTGTGACCTTGAAGTAGACTATGCGCCACTTTAACCAGACAGACGCCGTCGACGTCTGACGTCAGGAATCTTGGGCGACGCCTATTTTAGGGTACTGCGCATGCGTCAAATCTCTGACGTCATATTTAGAAATCTTGTGTGACGCATTATTTAGGGCGTGGTCAATCTGTCAAATGTCATCTGTCAAAAATCACGTGACCTTGAAAATGGCGCCTGGCACCTGTCTTATTTTGCGAACCACGTGGTGTCTGCTTACGTGTATGAGATAAGGTCTTACGCATGCGTTAAAAACAGCGCCTGTCAGCTGTCACCTGTCATATCTCGCAAATCACGTGGTGTAGGCTTACGTGTATGAGATAAGGCATTACGCATGCGCGAAAAATGATGTCAATATAACCTAGAAATAAGACGTTGATTGAAATGGCATAACCTAAATTTATACGGATAAGCCTTCGGCCCCACGCCTAGGGCTCCGGGCCCCACGTTTAGGGCTCAGGGCTTCACGTCTAAGCCCCGGGGGCCCCACAATGAAGTTAGCTTCATACGTCATATACTTAAATTAGTCAACATAACCTCAAACTTACTCAAGACAGCGGTTAAGAATCCGCCTGCTGGGCCCGGATTCTTAACTTCTCGATAGGTGATGACTCAGTCGGTATCGAGTTCTCGATATCCCTCTCATAACCTATCGGCCTTATTTTCTCATCTGTTTTTACGTAAATAACTAATAGGATAAGGACTTATTTAATAAGGATAGTGCCTAGTTATGGAACTCAGGAGATATCGACTCGGAACCAAGTTTCAAATAAGTTAAAAATCACCATTCGGTAGCGGCTCGATACGTTACGTCTCGAGACAGCTGTTAAGAATCCACCTCTGAACTGATAGAAGTGAAACTGATCATTTTTCGAAAGAATAGGTTTATTGTTTGCTTGGTACCAGTCATCATATCACCCTTTCTTACCAAATGTTCATGCGCGGGCGTGGAACCAGTTTTGTCAACCCGGATTTAAAAAAGGCTTAGGCCAGATAAGATTTTTACGTAGAAATATATAGTAAAAATTCCATATAGAAATTACGTAGATCTAGGTGCTTTTTTCTCAGTGAAATGAAGAGTGTAGGGTTGGTGCGAATTCAGATTCGACAACCTTAGGGTAAAGTTTACATTTTTTTTTTTTACATCTTCAAATGAATTTTGTCCTTATGTTCAGTTTTGATAAGGTCTTGCTCATAGCGCATGTATTTATCGTCAGGCATTTACCGGCGTCGATTCTAAATGCAGCCCTGTATAGGGTAGTTAAGGCCGGCGTCTCATTCCTTAAATCTGATTGTGTTATTTAGCCGTGTGACTTTTTTAAAATTTGAAAAAGCCCGTTAAATTCAAGAAATTTGACCGTTCTGTTCCGCTCTTCCGCACATGGGACGCCGGCTGAAAAGTGAATAAAACAACAATTTATATGATCCTACTAAAAGTATCAGACAACAGACCAACGACAAATGGACCAAGCGATTCATTCATAATTTTATGATAAACATTAAGCCAACAATCCTAATGGCAAAGGGGAGTGAAGAGAGCACTGAATGAAAATGGCGGACTTACTTTTTGACCTTGGTCGATAGTATGCAGCAGAGGCGTAGCATTACCAGCCTTTAATCGTGTATAAGTAATGATTTTTTATTATTGAGAGTAAAAAATTAAATACCGTTTTTATATAATAAAATATTTAAATTTTAATGATTATAAAAAATTACATTGAAATTATAACACAAAATCCAGACATACAGGGTGTCCGGAAAGGTGAGGTCAAAAATGATAGGGGTGATAGAGTGAGCCAAAATAATGTTAGTACTTCATATAAAAAACAAGTTCTATCGCACTTCCTTAGGGAGTTATTGACCTTCAAAGTTAGAATAAAAAATGTATTTCATTTATAACGGTTGCCACAATAAGAATGATATTTGGGTATTTAAATTAACTTATACTAATGCTTTTTCCATAGGCAAATGATTGTGCAGTAAGTCATGATTATACAGGGTAAGACGATTTTTTGTTGATTGTATGCATTTTTTACAGAGGTGAAAAAAATGACATTTTGTTTTCACCGTTTAATTCTTTTATCATTTTTGTACAAGAAAGGTATAACTTATTTAAATTGATATCTTGGACCGTTCTTCATAAAATCGCATTTTTAAAACCAGACATGCCCCTATTTTGTATATAATAAAAATCCATTTTTGAGGAGATTATTAAAATGTGGTAAAAATAATTAAAAATGGTGTTTGAAAGCCTTTTTATATTTATAACATACATAAAGACTGTTTTTTATAATTATACCATATTTTAATAATTTTCTCAAAAAATTGAAATTTTTATTACATACCAAATATGTGGATTTAAAATGCGATTTTATGAAAAAGGTCCAAGATAACGATTTAAACAAGTTATACCTATTTTGTACAAAAATGATAAAGGAATTAAACGGTGAAAGCAAAATGTCAAATTTTTCACCTCTGTAAAAATGCATTCATTAAACGAAAAAATTCGTCTAACCCTGTATAATTGTGATTTACTGCGCATGAATTGCCTATGAAAAAGGCATTGGTATAAGTTAATTTAAATGCCCAAATAATATTATTATTGTGGCAAGCGTTTAAAAGTTATAAATAAAATATATTTTTTTATTCTAACTTTGTCAATAACTCCTTAAGGAAGCGCCATAGAACTTTTTTATATGAGGTAGTAACATTATTTTGGCTCACTCTATCACCCCTATTATTTTTGACCTCACCTTTCCAGACACCCTTATAAAGAAACCTGATTTATGTTATTTTGTAGCTATAATGATCAAGCACATTTGTTTGAATCATATATATTTTTTTAATACATGTGTGTTATAATATTTAGTTTTCTTTGTATATTATTACAATTTAGATATTTACTTCCACTTTGTTGTATATAACTTAGGGATATTGATTTTATTGATATCATTTGTTAGGTATATACCGCATCCATAAAGTCTTCCAGAAATTCGATTACAACTCGGGTAATGTACTTAAGAAATAAGTAAGATTAACCATAAACTAAGAAAAGGAATTGTAAAAGAATTTATGTACAGTGGGGATTTTAAAGTGCTCCCCTCCTCTTAATTTTTGAACGGGACAAGATATCAAAGTCGGATAAAATTTGGGTAAAAATGTGTCACTTAAATTACGTTTTTACATCAAAATTTTTATGGTCACGAGGCCTAGTGCTAAAGGGGCGATATCCACTTTTTCTTTCTAATGGAAAGGGGGTCATGTGGCACATTGTTTTAAAGGTTCTTTAATTATCTGCTCAACGCCAGTTTGCTTTTAAAAATTGGCCGAACCGTTCTAGATACCTATAGCCAATTTATCCCAAATTTCAAACGCTTGTAAGTGTGAAACGGTGGATCCGATTTTTACAATAAAACACTGTTAAGTAGAGAATTAAAGGGCTATAATTATAATTAAAATTGAAATTGAATTAAATATGAATTAAGAGAAAAAACACCATTTATTGTAATAACCTATATTTTATATAATAAAAAAAACAATATAAAAACACGTGTACAACACAAAAGTTTATAACACTCTGACACTTGATAAAAGTATATAATCATAAAATGTACAAAAAGCGTATAATGTAAAAGCAAAAGGTCTTGCAATTCTTACAATTTTTTTGGGAATTGCATCTTTCTTTAAGAGGCAAAGGCCATCACTTCTAATTGTGTCTCTAAAATGTTCCCCACATATATTTAAGCTTTTGGGTAAAACTTTATTCTCTAATTCTAAAGATTGAATTCATATATTCCTACACTCTGGATCGCTTACCTTAAACAAGTTTAAATATTCGATGATTGTAAGCTGTTAATGATATTAAAAACACATCAAGTGACGCCCCTGAATAAAATGTCTCTATTAACCTGTGAAAGTTAGGTGCCTAAATGAGTACCCATATTCACTTTCTAATCATCAAAAAACACCAAAAAACGCCCCTTTTGATCACTTTTGGCTTGCCAAATTTACTAGCGTAGCGAGGTGGGACGGTTCGCCCCGGGCCCCCAGTTAGAAGAGGTTCCCAAAAAGGGTGTATGTATAGAAAAGAAGGTATATTTTTTTTTCGTTGTCAACTTAATTCGACGAAGAAAAAAGTTAAAAAGGGGGCCCCGACCACACAAACTATATAAAATTTTAGAAAGGGCCCCGTTTGGAGGTAAAGACCTTTTTTTGCTCTCATATTTTTTTAACAAAGGTACATTAATTTACTGAGATAGTATGGGCCCCGATACCTCTAGCTACGCCGCTGGCCATATTGTCAAATGACAGAAACGACAAAGAGGGCGTCACTCGCAAGCGTCAGGAAAGAGTTTATTCATGTTTAGGTTACGACCAAAGTCGGTCTATATAAGGTCACGACATTCGGCCATATTGCTTTGACGTGTTATGACGTCACATTTCCCATTTTTCGGCCATATTGTTCAGTGCCGGAGATATACAGTTTATTGTATTAGTAGAACAACCGTTTACACAATAGTTTTTTAATTATTATTAAGTTGTGAATTCTTTTACTTTAAATAAAAAACATTTGGAATTCCATCTTTCAACAAATATCACTTCCAAAACAATGCAAAATGAAATGCGCAAATTCTAGACGCCACTGGATTGATCATCAGCTTTGATTTTACCCAGTCTTGCCAACTTTTCTCCGTGGAGTGCCCTTCCTTGCGTTCCGCGACCTCGAACCGCCTAAAAGTTGAGGATATGTTTTAACCTTATAAAAATAAACTAACCTTAAAGAATCTATTGAGTAGTCCGTTACTTTGTGACAATATATTTTTACGTAGAATGTAATAAAAACATAAATTTTACTTTGTTATTTTGTCACATATTATGTGACAAAATAACAAAGTAAAATTTATGTTTTTATATAAGGATCTAGGTACACCGTACGATTATCGACTGGAAAATATTGCGGCTGCGCATTAGTCGTATTTTAGTAATTTCATGTTGTACTTAACCTAACATTTCACTCATTTCAGTTTTTATTGTGCGTCTATCAGTATTCTGTGGTTTTTATTTTTCAATACTCATTTCACATTTCACGGATTATTTTTATTATGACTTGCACTTCATACTAATTATATTAACATTATAAGTTACCTAAGTAGGTTTTGTTTTTAGTTTTATATTTTATTTTTTTATAAAAAACAAGAGGTTTATTTAATGACATATTTTATTACATAATTTCAATACCTTCTAGGAAGGTAATAATTACGGTAACCTCTCTATAAAAAAAAATTAATATTAAATAAAATATGTTTATTCGCACACAGAAAAGGAATACATCATCCACTTTTTTTTCATATCTTTCAAGTTTGTTTTTTTTGTCCTTCATTCATACTGTATGTAAGTTAGGTTCGTATATTAATATAATAATATTATTTATTTATTTATTTATTTATTAAGTATACGGGATTCCCCATTTTTACAATGACTATTACAATTATTGAAAAAAATAACTACAAAATTAAATTAAGCTACAATTAGATAACTAGCTATATACTTATATTACTTGATGCTTGGTGCATAACTAAATTAATTTGTTTTATTTCTATTAAACCTTCACCATATCGTCAAGAAATTTGTATATACGTTTTCACGACTTGGCAAGAAAACATGTTTCACGTCACGCGGGACGAATGCGCAGCCGCAATATTTTCCAGTCGATAATCGTACGGTGTACCTAGATCCTTGTTGTTTTTATTACATTCTACGTAAACTAACCTTGGTTACAAAAGAGTAAAACCCCGGCGGCGTTGCCGAGCTTGACAAATAACCACACATTTTAAGAATTTAGTTATTAAAAAAAAGATAATAACTAATAATTTTTAAACATATTTAGTTTATAATCATATCTAAAAACGATGGAAATATTTTTATTGTTTATTTAAAAAGGTATATTACGAAATCCTTTAATATTTTATATAAGCTTATCCAATAATTACTTGTGGTTGGTAAGTTTAGAGTGGCAAAATTCAATTTGATAAACAGCATTTTAGCGCTTTTACTTTAATGTATTGATGACAACAGCTCAAACGTAAACAAACTTGGTCCATTTGTCGCTGCAACAGACAAACAATAATTTAAAAAATATATCATTAAGAAACAAAAAATAAATTATTATTTGAAAACTATTTAAGATGCAGGTTCATAATTTTGATAGGAAGTACGTAGATTCTGGGACTAAAGTACGTAGGGGCGATGGTTGTGAAGTGGCGTATGTAAGTTGGAAGACATTTTTCTTGTTTTTTTGTTGTTACATGCACAATAGAATATGTTTTGGTAAAAACAAAGTCAGTTATTAGTATCAATTTTTAGCTGCACCCCCGCCAGGGACGGCCCTGATAGATGAAATTTATATAAAAGTTATTCTCCACCTAGCGCTAGGGATCCCCTACAAAAGTTGGTGGAGATGAAAATAAAAACTACAGATCTGTGGTTATAACTTTAATCGTTGTTACCACTTACTTGACATCTGTGATACGATTTGTATATAACGTTTTAATTTTACCATTTAAATATATTTATTAGGTATTTTATACCAACTAACAAAACTATGGAAATTATCAACGAAGACTTTTGCGATATATTTTATGTAAAGACAAGTAAAGATAAATTGTAGGCAGGGCCGAACTTAAAGGTGTGGAGGCCCGGGGGCAATGAGCCTGTGGGGGCCTCCTGAAAGTAAAAGTAAATGGAATTTTTTACCCAAAAAAAACTTCTCATAAATAATTAAGTCATGGAATTTTAAACCCAAAAAAAAACCCGATCAATAAATTCGTAATTTAGTTCACTTTTTTAAACGTGCAGACCCATACATTCTTGGCGGGGGCCCCGCCTGCCCTCCTTAAATACGACCCTGATTGTAGGCCACGATAAATAAATAAATATTATACAACCTTATATTAAGCCACAGTTTTAACCACGGACTATACGGATTACGGAATTAATTTTTCAACATTAAAATAAAAGCACTTTACTATCGGGTTGCGGAATAAGGCTAGCCCACTATATAGCCAATGCTATGTGGAGTGTCAGTAGTGTAGCAGGCGTACTTTGTAAATATTTGCTAAGCAGCATCGGCTTTAAAATTATGCTGTAATAAATAAATTAATTGGGGATTTTAATTCAACCAATTTATCACACTCGCCACAACCCAAAACTAGAAAAAGTTATCAAAACATTATAAGACACTAAAAAAAACAAATAAACTAGAAATAGGTATTTCAAGAAAAACACTAACCAGAACACACGCCGAGCGCCACCCGAACTTCGGCTCTGATCAAATATAGCCGACCTTACAGTTTGAAAGATTTCTTGCATGAAAGTTTTCTTGCTGCAATTTTTCGATCTGCACACGCGCACTTTGCAGCAATTTTTAAAAAGAAACAAATATAAGAAAAAATTGCATGCAAGAAAGCTTTACAGTTTGAAAGATTTCTTGCTGAAATTTTGCGATCTTCACACGCGCATTTTGCAGCAATTTTTAAAAGATAAAAATGCGCATGCTTAGATCAAAAATTGCAGCAAGAAAAAATTACATGCAAGAAAACTTTCAAACTGTAAAAACAGCTAAAGCTGTTTTTACCGCTTTACTATCCCTAAGAAAAGTAGAATAAAAGTAACTTAATGAGTATATTTGCAATTTTTCCACCTACAAACAAACGAAACAAGTAAGATAAAGATTTGCCACTCTTCGTAAACCCCTGTATTTCCAAATATTAACTTTTTGACTCTGACTCTGTATGCTTCAATAACAAAAACAAGTAAACAAATGAGTGTCAAACAGAACACGCCCATTTCTTGCATAATTTTAAGATAACATTAATAAAAAGATGCTTTCTAATTGAGCTTTCGTTAATTTGGAAAATTTTATATGTTAGGAACTTTGAAATTAAGTTACAATCACTTAATATTGATGCAAATTTAATAAAAAAGTGAATATATGTCACAAGGGCAAATCTGAAATGCAATTATTAAAATTAGGTAGTCATGGCCAATCAGAATTAAGTATAGATGACAGGTTAAAGGGAGGGGGAAGAGTGGGGAACAGCTGACTGACGAAAATCCAAACAGACACCGACATCTTTGATTGTATTTTTGGGGCGGCTTTTTCCTAAAATATTCTTTTTATTTTTTTAGTTATGAGAGAAAAGTGACCAAGGTGCGTAAACCTGTTTCTTTTTCTTTAAGAATTTCTGATTTTGTTTGTTCCTACAACCGGAAAACCGTGATATTTTCACAGTGTGACGTCATGTGATCGAGTTTATTTATGAAGTGCGAGAAATTAGGTGGTAAGTACACCATTTTCTTTTGTTTTATTCAGTTCTCACTTAAAATATTCTAAAGAAACAAATTTCGAGGCATCTTCGCATTTAATTTAACTAACTGCACTAAGCAAAATCGATATTTTAAGTAAATAATACAAGAATTCCGACTTGGCAACTTAAACGTCCTTGAGCAAGTTTTAACAATGTTGAAAATAATTTTTATTTCGCGACGTGCATAAAAAATGGTATAAAACTTTAATTATCGAGTCCCAAAATGTACATAGTAGATCATAGTTAGCCTTGAAACATCTGTTTAAAAGAATTTTCATAAAAGTACAAACAGAACCTGATATACAAGTAGGCCAATAATAGTTATATTTCCCAATCTTCTTCTAAAAAATGGTGTTGTTGAAAGCTTATTTTCTTTTTTTAATTTTGTGACATTGAAATATAAATTTAATATCGTCACTGCTTAATAATTTAGAAGCAGGTAGGTAGACAGAGGACAGAGGAACCACAAACATCTGTTACTCATTTTTAATTTAATTAATCTAAATATATAAATATTATTAGAAAATTGTAGAGGTGTTCTCATCCATTTTGTATCTATTACTTTTAATATATTGGTTTTATATTAAAAGTAAGAAAGAATTTTACATTGACACCAAATTGATAACTGAAAAGCTTGGTAAAAAGGTTTTTATTTTTAATTTTAATACCCAGTTTTCAAATACCTCTGTTTTTTCACAAAGCTTATCTCTAAAAAATATAATTAAAACAAAAGCTGATTACTCTTTTGTTTTTAAATAAAAGAAAGTAAATTTTGTTAATTTGATAAGTAAAAGTTATAAAAACGATGAATTATTTAAGTTAAAAAAATAAAATTGTTTGTACCTACCTGTTTGGTTTAATTTAAAAGTGACTCCTTTAAAGCAAGCTGAGTAAAATGCTTTAAATAAATTCATATTGCCAGATATTATGTAGATAAATTTAATTAATTCTTGTTTTTGAATGAATTGGGATAAGCACAACAGTGCACTAAATTAATTTTAGGTATAATTAAAAATTATTTGCTTGTTCTGTAGTTATGAATTAAATCATTATTTTAAAAACCACATTATCTTTCTATTTAAATATATCCCAATTTGCAGATCCATGTTTACATGAACTTTTTTCATATTATCAATAGTTGAATCTGCCCTAAACTTTTTTAAAACCCTGTGTATTAAGGTGTTCTTTGTTTGAAAGTTTGGTAATTTTCTAGAAACCGGCGGCAACTCCGATTTTGACGAAATTTGTTATACGGGGGTTTTGGGGCACTGATCATGAATCTGAAAGAATTATTTGGCGGAAACGTTTCGTTCTCGAGATATCCATCATCAAAGTTGGTATTTGAACTTACCTTATTTTCACCATATCCTCCTTCTTTTGCACACAATTCTTGATTAAAAGCTAAAGTGTCACACAATATTTGATTTTCACCTTTAAAACCCAGTTTTTACGTATTTTACATTATTTTTGCATTAAATTGAATAGCTAATTATCAACGAAAAGCCACGCAATTTAATGCAAAAATAATGTAAAATACGTAAAAAACGGGGTTTTAAAAGGTGAAAATCAAATATTGTGTGATACTTTAGCTTTTAATCAAGAATTGTGTGCAAAAAGAAGGGGGGATACAGTAAAAATAAGGTTAGTTCAAATACCAACTTTGATGATGGATATCTCGAGAACGAAACGTTTCCGCCAAATAATTCTTTCAGATTCGTGTTTCTAGAAAATTACCGAAAGTTTTTTGCATGAACTAATAAAAATTATAAATTCATGGACAGAGGGCTTTTGTGGATGGAATGCTGCAGAATTATAATCTGCATTTCTTGAAGTGTGATATACTTAGGTAAGGTTCCGTATGTTAACCAAGATTACCAATTGGTAAAGAGCGGTTTGACAGCATTAATACCGGTGACATCGAAATAGTAAGAAACCGCGTTTCATAATCTAACCAGATTTCACAAATGGTAAGGTTACGGAATGGAAACCGAAAAAAACCAAGGACTATGGTTAACTTACGGAACGTTACCTTAATGTGAGTTTCATTTTCATTCAATTCATAAAAAGACTTATAGTACAATAACTAGTCGTCAATCGGATTGTTTTGTTATATTCTTATCTTTATTTGTCTTATTGTTTGTTTTGTTATTTATTTTACTGTTTTTTTTTTAATATATTTATGTATGTAGTTTTTTTTTGTTATGCTATATTATTGTTTGTTGCTTTAAGAATACAATTTAGAAAGTTTATTTTTGTAGAGTATTGATATTTGATAAATAAGTAATTAAATAATTTTCCTAGAAAACTCATACATTTTAAAATTTATTGCTGCATTTTTTATTGGCAGTAAAGTTTCAAATATACCGGGTGTCAAGTTACAAATTTACACCCCCTTTAACTTTTTATTTTTTATGGTACAAAATAAATAATTATATCAGTTGGGTATTTTAGTTTTTGAATCAATAATTAAATTTTTAATATTGCTTAAAATATACAGGGTAGGAGGAGGTTGAAGTTTTAAAAAATCTAATATATAATTTGGCAATTAGTGACTAAGACTAAATCCAATCTATTATGATTTTTTATTAAGTGGGTGTTAAAACCATTTTAGGTATAGGTACAAGAACTGAGGTATCTTGGTTCCTGAGTTTAGACCGCGTAAAATTAATATCATTTACCGACTCTTCGCCATCGATTACTCACGGCATCTTCAGGGATGGATCATTGAATACCGTATCAGTAAAGTTTGTTTAAATGAATATTTTTGTGCGTTAAAGTCCTCTATCCTAAGCCTATTTTCCTATTTCTAGAATTATACTGCTGCTTATAAAATAATAAAAAGACGAAATACATTAAAAGAAAAGTGCATATACAAATGTTTACCTAAGCATGTGAGGGGGGGAAGGCGTTTGCTTACTTTTGATGACATGAGGGAGGGGGGTTAATAATTGTAATAAATCTGCTTACAATTTTCGACACCAAATAAATACTCTTTTTGATATATGCAACATTTTATTTAAGAATTAATATACAATATTTCATTTGTTTGGTACCCTAAAGGTGGGAATAGAATCCTTAAGTGGAATTATAAAGTTTGTATTAGTTTTGGGTTTAATTAAGGAATAAAAAAAAAAAAGGTTTTGCTTACCAGAATTAACCGTTCATAATTCCCTAAAACTGTTTTAATTACGGACACCCCACCTAACTGCTTTACAGCGCGGTGTCGAAATTTCTTGTAACATAATTTGACCCTTCAGTTACCCCAGGTACAAACACAATTTAGCAGAAAAGAATTATGCATAAAATTGTAAATAAACAGAACATGCTCAAACTCAAAGCGATAAAAAATATACATTTAAGAGAATAAAATTATATTTAAATAACTAAGGTAATAAATAATGGTCATTAAATGAAAAAAAATATAGAACACACATCTACATAAAACATGTTAGGATGTGTTTTCAGTTTGGAAAAATAACTCATTGTTTCTAACAACCATTTTACACTCTATTTACGTATACCAAAATTCTAACAAACTTCATGCATGGCGAAAATTCTCAACAAAATTTTCAGCGGATTTTTGTTGATAGTACATTTATTTGTGTTTAATACATCCTAGCATATTTCCTAACTAGTGCTGAAAAAAGGCACACATACAAAATTTTATTATTTAGTTTTATTTTTTGACAATATTACCCAATACCCCCTTGTACTTATTATTATTGATGGTAAATGTACAGTTGGTTGCATTTTGCAGGTTAATAGCGGATTAAAGGAGTTTTTTTGTTGTGGAAATATAAGTGTCTGCGGAATTTTGTTTTTAAGAGGCGGAAAAGCATGTTGCTTCGTACAGCCTTTTAGACATTATAAATTAAATACATTTTGATTTTTAACGGTGATCACACTCTGCCGTGTTGTCTATTAAGTGTGCAACCCATAGAAAAAAAAATTAATGTACAATTTCTCAAAAAAAAAAATAAATAATTTTAATTAATTTAAATAATTAAATTTAATTTTAATAAAGGTTGATGCTGGTTCTATACTGTAATAGCAGTAGTTAGTTTTATTAAAAGTCCAAGTTTATAGAGAATAAGGCTAAAAAAATTAAAATTTTTAGTAGTAGTACCCTTTAATTCAAAGAATATAACAAAATGTTTAATATAGAAGTTATTTAAAATTATATATACATACATGCAAAATAATATTCTGTACAGTTTTCCGTTAAAATCATACAAAATTATTAATTAATTATTTGTTTAAACTGACTAACTTGTTCCTATTTCTTATCACAATAACAGTGAGGTAAATTAATTTTTAATAATTTGTTCTAATTTATTCTATAATTAGTAAACATTGAGGTTGAAGATCTCAGTTTGCTGTTTAATTTACTTTTAAGAGGTTATTTTTCGTGCTTTCTAACAATAATAGCAATTAACATAAACTATTTAAAGATATTTTATTTACTTACTATTGGTAAACTTTTTTCTATTCCACATGTTCTACAAACGTGGACTTGGTAAGTTGAAAAATACATTTTGGTATGTATTTTATTTATACATTTTATATTTTATTAATTCTCCAAATTAGTGTTGCTAAGGGACACAATGAAAATTCTAAAGTCTTGTCCTGTTTAATTAAAAATAAAAATAGGAGTAAGACATATCTGCAACTATTTGAATGTGGTAGACCATGATTCTGTATCACTGCTACGAAAGAAATTTCGGACTTTCATTGTTTTTAGTTATAATTATTCACACAACGTTTCGGGCTGCCCTATCTTTGCCCCTTTTCACACACACAACAGTTTACACTTGAAAACGGACAGAGATAGGACTGCCCGAAATGTTGTGTAAATAGTTATAAATAAAAACAATGGAAGTCGGAAATTCCTTTAGTATCACTGATATCTGCAACTAGTTCTTAAAATGTTTATTGTGTGAGAATACGTTTCCTTTTAAAGGGAAAAATTGAACATGATTGTGCGAGTTTCAGATTCTAAACTGTTTCCTTAGGTTTTCCAGATAGTTGCATGGAAGTTTAACCTGTGGGGTCCAATCACTAATGGACCTTTAGTCAGGAGTTCTTAAAATGCTCATACAAATATTTTATGAACTGTATATGGTTTTAAAATTTTAAAAGCATGTCTATGTGCTAAATTTATATTATTCTATTTTTCACCCCAAGAGAGTACTTAGTTTAAAGTTGCTTTTCAATTATTTTTGGAAGTAAGAAGGCTTACAAAAAAATGAAATGTTTATACCATGTATTCTACAGGCTGTTAAAATTAATGACTTAGCTTTAATAATATACATATAGGATATACACAGGGTGTCCGGAAAGGTAAGGTGATAAATGATGGGGGTAATAGAGTGAGCCAAAATAATGTTAGTACTTCATATAAAAAGTTCTTTGCGTTTGATTAGGAGGTATTGACCTTCAAACTTATATTTAAAAAAACTTACGTCAATAATAACTTTCTAATGATATTTGGGCAACTAAACAACCTTATAATATGTACTAATGCTTCTTTTTGTAGGTAAATGACTGTTAAAAACAATTTAAAAAGGTGGTACCACTCTGAATATGTCAACCTCTATGGAAAATCGGAAAAATGCAAAAACACGTAAACTTTGCTTGTTAGGGGTACCCAGAGTTAGGTTGAATACTGAAAATCGGTATTCGAATACGAATACCGGAAAAAGAAAGTATTAGAATACCGAATATTTGAATACTTGGAGGAAAAAAGTATTCGACTACTCGGTATTCATGAACACCTGGAATCGGTATTCGTGGAATACTTTTAAAATATTCGAATAAAGAATCCCGAATACTAACTCCAAAAGTATTCTACCGAATACCAAGCACACAATTCTTTTCGAATACCGGCAAAATATATTCTGAATACTATTCAGAATACTGAGTATTCAAATACGACCCTACTCTGAGGGTATCCTATACAGACAGGGCCGCCAAGAGCCCAGCCGGGCCCCGCTAGAAGTAAAAGTTAACGGGCCCCTCTAATTAATAAAAAAAGACTTGTCTTTTTTGAAACTAATATTGTTTACACTACTTCTCAAAATTACTCTTAAAAAAAAGTTTTAGGCCGAAAAAGAATCCTCCCGTTCTCGAAAATAATATTGTTTACATTACGCCCCGGTAATTTGTACTGCCTTCTACACCCTCTCGGCGGTCCTGGGTCCACTATAGTAGAAACATAGGAAAAACTGAGGCGAATAGACTTATATTCACCTGACTCGAGCGAGTGTAAACAAAACTCGCACAAACGATGCGCTAAAATTATGAAATGTTTTTTATTATTGGCGATTTTAACTACCGATGCTAAACGTAAACAAAGTCGAAAGAAGTAGGTAATATGCAGGTAGCTAGTTTTGATCCTGTTACGGATGTCCGGTATTAAAACGGTTTAAAATACTGTTCATGTTTCAATACAGCCGTGAATTTGTATAGATTTATACGTATTAAGAGTGTTAAAACTCGATTTTTGAGTCGTGCCCTTTATGGTTTAACATACTTGAAGAAGAAATCTTGAATTCCAACCATATTATTTTGATTATACATACGTCTTTTTATTTTACATGTTAAAGGCTCTTCTGATGCCATAATAAACGTTTTAATATAGGTGAAAAAAAAGACTTTTTGATAAAAATCATAGCAAAACACACAACTATGCACGCACAAGGCTCAAAAACGCGTGTTAAACATAACGAAGTAAATAAATATTATTATATTTATATCCATTTCAATGTCATGTCCGATCACCTGCTTTCTTAGGTTGCGCCGTTGACCACCAGAGGTCTTATTGATCTTAGAAATCGCCAATAAACAGATCTCGTTCGGTTAATCATGTGGATACGTTTATCAATCGAAGCGGACAGTAGTAAATTCATCAGTGCCCTGATGTGTTTCTAGTAGCGTGAACCTGTCTGTATGCTTGTTTTCCATTAAATTATATTAACTCCCTAGAGGTAGTAACAGCAACCCCTTAAACAGGTGTCTCCTACTGGCGGACCGCTGCCCGGATCCAGACCGCCAACCTAGTTTGTATGGACCTTGTTAGGTACCTAAATTTATTTTTTCCGCGCTGTGCCAACGAATTGGCGCGAAGCGCAAGATCGCCAGTCATCACGGTGTGAGGCGAGTAAAGGCAAGTGAAGACGAGCGGCGGCGAGTGCGAGGAGTGGGGAGAGTATGCACCATTGCCGACCGCTTCCGGCCCGGGGTTGAGCAGAGTTTCTTTATAAGAAGGGTTTAGACATAAGCAAGACCGGCGATAGCTTTTGTCAGGGACGTGAGGGTGTGAGAATTACGATTTCGGTTGGCAGTTCTGTTCAAAGTTGGTAGCATTATCAGCTGATGACAGAGTCGTGCCTTGTCGAAGCTTTGTTTGGTAAAAACTGTGGAAATTTGCCATTTTCATTTTGGTTGTATATTTTGCAAGGATTTCCAGTTGTTAATGTTTTTGGTTAGTTTAGAGACTTCACATATTATTGGTTCGGACTTTATTTTAGAGATTTTGATAGGGTTTAGTCAAATAGTTTTCAGTCATTCGTGTTTTTATATACATATGATACAGATGAGTGTCCGCTAATTAATGGTACACAGAAAAACCACAGATTTCTTATGCGAAAATACCCATTTAGGATTTAAACAAACATACCTATATCCAAAAGTTAATGATAAGGAAGATACGGGGTGTTAAAGAGATATAAATATTTTTATTCATGCATTTCGATAATTTTTGATATGTTTTAAACATTTTACTAAAACTCGGGATCCAGGAGTTTTTAGATATCAGCTATTTATATCTGCGCGGTTGTAATTTTAGCTAATACGATGTTATTGAAGGTACATACATACTTTCGGGTGCACTGAACAACTAAAACGTGAATACCTTAAATACGGTTGTCAAGACCGATTCTTACTAAGTATACCTTTTTTAAGCATAGAGAAGCTTACTAGTTTACATACATACAGAGTAGTAACAAAAAATTGGGTAGCTTTAGAGAATTTTAAATAGTGGACCCATCGCCCTCTAGTCTACACACAAAAATTAATATTCGATCTGAAAAACTAATGTTTAAAAACCCCTAGATACCGTTTTATTAAGATATTTAAAGAGTGGGGAACAATTATCGAAATAAATTTACTTTTTCTTTTACTATGACATCCCCCGTATCTTCCTTATTATAAATTTTGGATATTAGGTATGTTTGGTTAAATCTCAATATTTTGGCATAAGGAATCTGTGGTTTTTCTGTGTACCATTCATTAGCGGACACCCTGTATACAAAGTTTTTAAAATGGTTTTTGACTTACGGAACCATGGAAAATGTTTTGCTCTGCCAGGTACGTCATCGTCCTGTCGTCGCTTTGATAATTTTTAATTTTCAATATTTAAACCACATTTATGTTTTTGTTTCAAGTTATGCCTATTAAAATAATCCAATAAATTTTGTTTACAACATACAGTTCTTTTTGTTTTCTCCTTAATTCTACGCCACTGATCTGCCTAAAATTAAACATGGCCGAAAATGGCCCGACTTGACGTCACAGCCGCGCTAGCCAATATGGCGAATGTCGTGACCTTATCTCATCAATCGACTTTGGGGTTGAGTGGTACAGGGTGTTCGGTTAAATTTTGAACCGGGTCTACACGCTTTATTGTTTGAGATAGAAAAATATCTTAGGTACAAAAATTTTAAGGTTTTATAAAAGCTGCCAGGATTTGCTTAAAAAATAAACAAATGACAATCGCAAAGTAAACAAATGAGCACCGACTTTGTTATTTTAAATGGAACACCAGGTACATTTTAGGTTCATTGGAAAGGGTATATTTTTCTGTTTTCAAAAATATATCCTTTGTCTATGTTTGAACCAGCAGTTATCGCAGAAAATGACTCTGAATCCTGGAAAAGCAGCCGCTCTGATTCATAGACAATTTAAGATGGGCGGCTTTGGTTTCATTTGTTAATAGAAATATGGCCTTTCTGTTCTTTGTTTTGGGTAAAATAAAGAAATTCTCTGAAATAATAAATATTTTCATGTAAAAAGTGGAGATTCATGTTTTTTGGTATTATTTTTTAGTTAAAAAAGTTGAAGTAGTTCTATAAAACTTTATTAACAATAAATCAACAAATTTATTTAGGCCTTTTCTTTCTTTTCAGCAACTGTTCGCTTTTTTTTGCTGCAGTGTTTCTGTTCTCCAAATTTTTCACAATATAATAAATTGCAGATGTTCAGGAGTAACTAAATTAGGGTACTTGGACCTATAATAATTTCGTGTTTGACGGTAATTATTTATTTTTAAATATTTTATTTACTTCTATTTTTGCTTTTTCTTCGTCAGAATATCCCATAATGTATAAAAAGTAATAAAACGCGCTCAAAGCCAGTCAGGAAGGCCATATTTAGAGATATAAATGAAACCAAAGCCGCCCACCTTAAATTATCTATGAATCAGAGCGGCTGACTTTTCCAGGATAGAGAATTATTTTGTTTTGTTTTATATATTTTTGGAAACAAATAAATATACCCTTTTCATTGAACTTAAAATATACATGGTGTTCCATTTAAAATAACAAACTAGATGCTTATTTGTTTACTTTGCGATTGTTATTTCTTTATTTTTTAGCAAATCATGGCGGTTTCTATAAAACCCTAAAACTTTTGTGTTTAAAACATTTTTTTATCTTAAACAATAAAACGTGTAGACCCCGTTCAAAATATAACCGAACACCCTGTACGTTGTTTTAAAGGTCATTTGCTTATCTTTTCAAAAACACATCACTTTTTTGTTTAGTATTTGCAGAAAAATCAGAAACAATTTTGGGTTTTTCTCCTGATTTTTCGAAAAGTGATAAATAAAAAAGTCAACTGTATATGGTATTTTTAAAAAGATAATTTAATGACCTTTAAAGCAAGGTATTACTTAGCCCCATTCCCCATTAAATATTTTGGGGGTTGATGTCACTACCCCTAGAGAGTTGATACAACTTAATTAAAAATAAGGGTACAAAGTTAACGTGTTTTTATATTATTTTAGATTTTCAGAGGGACTGATATATTAAGGGTTGTACCTTTTTAAATTTACACTCTGTATGGTTCTCATGAAAAATTGGTTTTTAGGTAGTTTCAGCGTTTTTTTTTTTAGTAGGTACTTCAAACCATCAGAAAAGCACATCACCCTCAAGAACGACAAGATTTAGATGTAAATTCAGTAGTGGAAAATAATGAACTCAATTCAAAACAATTTTATCAAGCCGCACACCAATCACAACTTTTTGTTAACAAATACTAATTTCATGGAGCCAGAAGTACAACAAACTAATGAGAGGACTACTATCAATGAGAAGAAAATTGGCGAAGTATGGTCCAAGCACAATTTTGATACCAACAAGGTTAAAGTTGAAAACATAATCGTCCTGAGTAATGTCAAAACTACATGGGGCGCTAGCAGTGGTGAAGACGAGGGCGGCAGTGGCATGCCAGGGGATGATCAGATGTATGACCCAAGTGAGGAGAAAAGTGAAGATCATTTAGGTCAAAGCGAGGAACCTAAAATAACAGGTGAGAAGGAAAATAAGTAATTATTTACAAACCGGATGCATTGCCGATTTTAATGAAATTTGGTATACGGGGTTTTTTGGGGCGCTGATCACGAATATGAACAAATTTTTAGAGGAAAGAAATCGTATCAGTTTTATTGCACTAAAATAGTTTTGTCATTGTATATATAATTTAGTAGGCGTACGCAGAAAGCAATACTCTTATATTATTATACAAGAAATTTAAAAAATAGGAGACAATTTACAAAAATTCACAGGGTGGTGGTAAAAATTTAAAAGCTTATTTATGAACTAATTTCATGAAAAAAGTATATATAAACATGGGTCTGAAATTGCATAGTTTTCAAGATATAGGGTGTTCAAGATTTATTTTTAAAAGTGGTTTTTTATAAATTTTTTGCTCCTTAATATTTTTTGTTTCTTGCTTAGTTTTTGAGAAAAAAAAATCTGTTAGATTGCATATTCCTAAACCACACTTTTTTTCTTTTGAAAATTACTTTTTATATTTACTTAGAATTACATAACCATATTAACAAATACTAAGTTAAATAACATTAGCATTTAAGCTAACAAATTGCGGTAAATTAAGTGTTTTTTAAACTTTTTATTTGTTTCTTCTATTTTTGGGACCTCTTGTAACTAAAAATTTAATTTCATGGAAAGTTGCAGCTAATTAATACAAAAAATATTTGCTTACTCTTCCACAAGTAAAATGAGCTCAAAAACAGAAATATGGTTTTCAATGTATTTTTGAAAATCCATAATATTAAATCTTAAACTCTGTTGCTTTTAAGCTTATTGCAAGACATATTTTAAAAAGATGTAATTTTATAAATATTTTTTTCTAAAATACAAACCTCCTACATTATCAGACATAAAAAACAGTTGACACTTTTTCTTATACTAATTGTAGTTAACCTTTGAACTGAAGAAAAATGGCAAGGCACTTTTCTGTATTACAAAAGTACCACATATAAGGCTGCATATTTTTATACTGGCAAAGTAAAAAAAAAAAAGGAGTTGTCTTGTTATTATCCATATCTATGAGTAAAAATGCATGAGATTTTATGATATTTTGAAAATATTAATTTCGGCATTTTTGTCCACATATCGACGCACAGTGCGGCGCAATGACTACTGCGATTCAAATTCAAATATTTATTGATGAAAAACAGACAAAATTGTATTTTCACACGTAACAGGTTAAAAAAAAGATATATGTATATAAATTATTATGTAACAAACGCTAGATTAAAATAAGTAAAATAAATTTTTACAATTCTCAAAAACTCTTAGATCAAGGTGTTTGATCTTCTCCGGTAATACATTAAAAACTTTATGCCAAAGTGGTTTTGTCCATCCCTCCTCCTGGAAGTTCTACTATATTTTATAGACAGATCATTCCTCGCCCTGTTATTATACCCATGTAAGTCCTCATTCTGGCTATAGCCACTTGGGTGTTTTTTAACATGCATAAGGCAGCTAAAAATATAGAGAGTGAGCAGGGTAAGTATTCCCAGGGAGACGAACGCTCCTCTACAGCATGCTCTGTATTTAAGCCCAGCAATTACCCTCACACATCGCCTCTGTGCAGAGAATACCTTAGTTCCGTGGGCAGAATGCCCCCAACACAGGATTGCATAGTTGATATGAGAGTGTATGTACCCATAGTATGCATTCATGAGCACATTCTCGGACACACAGTTCTTTAAGTTTCGGATAATATAAGTGTTTTTACTTATCCGTCTTGCTGTTTGACTGGCATGTTCCTCCCATGTGAGCTTGGTATCTAGATGTACTCCAAGAAATTTAACAGGTTCGGTATTTTCTCTTACAGGTCTCAATGAAAAATTAAGTGTCTGGGTTTTTGCTTCGTTAATACTGAGTGTGTTCGAAACAAACCAATCCTGAATATCCTTCCGCGTATCCATGACTCTCAGATTCAAGCGTTCTAAGCTCTCGCCGCTATCAATGGTTGTTGTATCATCTGCAAACAATACAATCCCTGTGGTATCATCAATGTATATGCATGTACGTCATTTATGTAAAGAAGAAAAAGTATTGGCCCTAGAACTGAGCTTTGGGGTACTCCGTAGATTGAAGTGAAACTTTGCAATTTTGTAGAAAAAATAGGTAAAATAAATAGAAAAATGGGTTTTTAAGAGATGAAAATTAAATATGCCAATTTAGCGGAAAACTCAAGAATTGTTTTCAAAAAGAAGGGTGAATATGGTGAATTTAGGTTAGTTTTCTATTCAAGTTTGATGATAAATATCTCGAGAACGAAACATGTCTGACTAAAAATTCTTTAAGTTTCGTATAGCAAGTCGCTGTATAGCAAATTTCATTAAAATCGGCTATGCGCCCGGTTTGTAAGTAATTACCGGAAAAAGTTTAGATCGACGTTTATAGGTTATTCGATTCCCTCTAAGATTTCACCAAATAATATTGTTAGAGTGTGTTAAGGCTCAGTAGAAAAATAGGGAATTAAGAAACTTCTCTTTTCTACAATTAATAAGCGCATTGAGCTAACTGCAGCTCTACAGCGCTTTGATTCCTGTATTATTTGTATATCTAACCTAAATTCTGCCTTTTGAACCATATTATACTGATTTTGGGGTAATATTAAAAAGCACATATTTTTTATTGACTTCGTTAATAAGTCGTGATGCTAAATTGTTCCTTGTTCATTTAAAATTCTATAGTTTTTCTGACGAACCTGTTAAATAAGGTCAAAAAGTCGTAATAAATTGTACAAAAATCAAGTGCTTTTTAACTTCACGATTTTGTAATATATTTAAGTGTATCATCTGTATTTGTGACTGATTTTTATTGCATAGTTATTGTCTTATTTCTCTGGGTTTTAGGAAACAATTTTTTTACATTTCTATTTTTATTTTTATTTTTAGGTGACCCTCCTGAAGAAACTTTGAAAAACTCCGATAATTCTCCGGAAGAAACGTCACCGTCCCACCATGCTAGGAGGCCTCCAAATGCTTTCCTCATTTTTTGTAAGAAGCACAGACCGATCGTAAGACAAAGGTACCCAACCACTGAAAATAGAGGTGTCACCAAGATTTTAGGGGAGTGGTGGGCTTTATTGAATGCCAATGAAAAGCAGCCATATAATGATTTAGCCAAAGAGGTAGGTAATGAGTGCTGAAATCAATAAATTTATTTGTATATGGTACAATTGATGCTCGTACTTACTGAATGCGATTTCAGTAGGGCATCAACGGCAGGATTTAATATCCTACCGCTGGACAACGAAACTTGTCTAATAAGTTGACGCTGGTTTCCTATGCTATTCACCACGACTCGATACAGCCTCACTGAGGAGTCCTGTAAGGCAGGCGAAACCGGTCTGGGGAGAGAGTCGTGGTGGATAGCATAGAAAAGCAGGACGTTTTCTTTTAACTGTCTTTAAAAGGGAGTAAAATATTTTGTATTATATATATATATATATATATATATATATATAATATCACATATATATATATATATATATATAT
>JACEGR010007658.1:0-46282 GCA_014170235.1 Listronotus bonariensis
TTATACGCTCCCGGAACGAATACGTTCAGCGAACGAATGAGTTCAATTTAGTGGAATTGAGGCCCCAGGTGCTACTAATATAAAGCAATTATATTTATTTAAAAATAGGTAGTGAAGTAGATGTTAGGTAACATGATAATAGGGCCAATGCAAGTTAAGTCCGGGGTCTGTCCAAAAAGACTGTAAAGGAATGCGCAAAAGTAAAACTGACCAATACCTTAAAGCAGAAGCCACAAAAATACCTATAAAAAATGTTCAGCTCCTGCGCCTGGACTAACTAACCTGTTAGTTATTAGAGTTTAAAATTTTAGCATAATGTTTCTAGTTTTAAGAAACAATCCTCGTTAAAATCAGGAAAGCCTGCTTACTCGCCTACGAGTGATAAAAAGTCTGAGGCCGTTCTCCGTATCTCGCAACAAAGAAATTTATTTTCTTTTTTCTATTTCCTGTCTATTTTGAACTCTGTAAAGTCTTTCGGCTCGTTCCGCACTCACGAATGGACAACACGAACGCCTGGAAATAGAAAGGCGATTTGGATTTTTCTTGTCATTTATCCTGTTCTATTGTATGGCGTTTTGTATAAAGTGATCTCGCTCTTCTTACCTGCTGGACGTTTGTTTACATTCTTTTATAAGCGGGTGTTTGCAGAAAAATTGACGACATTGCAATTTGTGATCGCAATAATAAACAAATTTATATTTAGTGTTTTGTGGAAATAATATATTCGTTTATGTTATGTTGCTATATTGTGTTTTCTTTAAACTTTAACACTTAGACGAGGTGCTCACAAATTATTATTTTTTAAATTAAATCCAAGCATCTTAAACACCTCTTAATTTTAACTTTTGCTAATTCAAAGGGATTAATAATATTATATATTATCTCGCTAACTCTCTCTTTTTACACACAAATTTTGTCGCTGTGTTTTCTCCTCTATAATTCTTATACAAAATAGAAAAAAGCTAGATACATTTTATTTAAGCAAAACATAAACTATTAAAATCGAAAAATTTAATGGACTTGGATTGATTAAAATTTGAGTAAATATGCCAAATAATGAATCATATGAAACATAAGTGAAAAAAAACATATATATTTTAGGAAATACCAAATGCATTTTTCTATAAAAGGTGCATTTTTCCACAAGAACCCAACGTTTTTAGGACCAGTAGTCTATTATGCGGGTGCTGAACTCTGTAATTCGATAGAAAGGAGAAATAGGCAAGAAAAAAATGTTTCTTTTCATTTCTTGTCTGTACTCTGTATCATTTTTCTAAATAGTTCGTAAATTTTCGGCATTGGAAAAAATAGACTACTGGACCTGAAAATGTTGGGTATTTGTGGAAAAATGCACCCATTATAGAAAAATGTATTTGTTATTTTTTAAAATATATATATGTTTTTGCTTATGTTTTATATGTTTCATTTATTTGGCATATTAACTTATATTTTAATCAGTCCAAGTCCATTACATTTCCGGATTTTAATAGTTTATGTTTTGCTTAATTAAAATGTATCTAGCTTTTTCTTTTTTATATAAAAACTATAGAAGAGAAAAAACAGCAAGGGCGTAGCTACCGCCGTAGCAGCCGTATTAATTATACAGGGATTTTAGGGGCCTTCAAATTGGGAAAGGGGGATCTTTTATTTTAATAGGAACGAAAAAAGCAATGCTAAAAATAAAAACAATGCTTTTGGAAAGTGGGGACTTTTTTTTTGTTTTCAAAATTTTTGTTTTTGGGGCCCCTAACTCAGTGTGTGATACGGGGCCCCTGAAAGGCACGCCACGCCACTTAAAAACAGCACAAAATTAGCGTGTAAAAGGAGAGACTTAGCGGAATAATATAAAATATTAAATTTATTCCTTTAAATTAGCAAAAGTTGAAATTAAGCGGGGTTTTAGATGAGATGTATGGATTTAATGAAAAAATAATTAGTGAGCTCAAACCTCGTCTAAATGTTAAAGTTTAAACAAAATAGAATATAACAACATAACATAAACAAACATATTATTTCAACAAAACACTAAATAATAATTTGTTTATTTTTGCGATCACAAATTGCAATGTCTTTAATGTTCCCACAAACACCCGCTTATATAAGAATGTAAACGTCCGGCAGGTAAGAAGATGAGCTGGATCACTTTATACAAAACGCCATAAAATAGAACAGGATTAATATCAAGAAAGATCCAAATCGCCTTTCTGCGAGTATTCCCAAGCGTTCGTGTTGCCCATTTGTAAGAGCGGAACGAGCCGAAAGACGGTAGGGAGTTCGAAATAGACAGGAAATAGAAAATAGAGAAGAAATTTCTTTCTTGCGAGATGCAGAGTACGGCCTCAGACTTTTTAACATTCGTAGGCGAGTAAGCAGGCTTTCCTGATTATAACGAGGATTGTTTCTTAAAACTAGAAATATTATGCTAAAATTTTAAAGTCTAATAATTAACTGGTTTCAAAAAAGGATTGTGTACCGTGCATATCTACATTTTATAAAGTAGTTATGTCTAATGTAATTAAATATTGGAATATTATTGTGGCATATTTTAGTATAATTTGGAAATAAAATAGTACATTTTATTTAAAACACGGTTTGTTATGCTAGGTATAATTATGCTTAGAGTAAGCTTTGGTATATTATATCTCCACATGGCATCAGCTTTGCAGCTTAACATACTATGGGTAAAATTTATACGATGTATTGGTGAAGATTTACTAATATGCATAAATTTAATGCAATAATTTAGCTATTTTACATAAACTACAGGATAACCTTTTTTTAAATCAAATATAATATGTATAGTAACAACATTTTAAAAGCACAAATTCGGTACCCTTTGAAAATAATACAAAAAAACATAAAAAGGCCGCCTGCAATCGGACTATTTTATACAAAGGCGCCGCAATCCTTTACAGCGACGCGACGATACACTATGGGATAGAAATCCATTATTTTGGCCAAAAAGCAACTTTGAAATTTTAATGGCTCATGCTGTGTATTTCAAAGTAGATACTCCAAACTACATGTACGCAAAATTATAAAAGGATATGACGACTTCTATTGGGGTAATAAGAAACTTGAAAATGTATTTTAAGTAAACATAAATATACAACATTTAATCTACTTAGTTTATTATTAGCCTTGTTTACTAAAAAAGTAAAAGAGTTTAAATAATAAGAGCTATTGTTGTGTTTCCGATGCAGTCTCGCGAGGTCTCGCTACTTTTGTCAAAGATTTTTTTACCTTTTTCTTTATCAGTTTTTGTACTTACAATTGCCTTCCTCCTTTTCTGAGTGTAAGGACAGATACAAGATTTTTTTATAATTTACATGGTATTCCATTTTAAAATTTAATATGTTTTGTCCTACACTGTATATCCTAAAAGATAAAAGCATTCTGATGAAAGATATGGATTCTACAGAATCTACCCAACAAAACAGTGTTTTTATTTATTTTATACGTTAAAAAATAAAAAAAGTGGGGAAGATGTATCTCTATTACATTTTAGTTTATTTTGTACAATAAAAAATAATGTTAAGGGGGTGTAAATTTATAATAACATATAATAAGTTTTAGGTTTCCAAAAGCATTTGTAATAACTTATAATATTTTTCCAGTAAAAAGCACCTCATTTTAAGTTAGATTGGTAAGTTTAAGAATTAAAAAAAAATTAAAAAATTAATTTATATCCCATAGTGCGATGACCAGCTGCATCAACCGGCATATCATAAAAGAAATATAGCAAAGGCGGCCGCGAAGCCAAGGATGCCGATTTATTTGCTTTAAACTTTTTGTGATTTTTTTCTTATCAAAGAGCACCGAATTTACATTTTTAAACTGTTCCTTCTTTAAATAGTATCGCAAATCAGTTGCCTAAAAAATGGCCAGAGTATAATTATTTTTAAATAAGATACAAAATTTTACACACACTGTATAACGCAGCACTATTTTTTAATATACAGAGCGTCTGGAAAATCAAAGACTATTAAAATGATAGTTAAACAACCTTTTGGGCTTTAAAAAAAAAAATAAATTGACTTCCGTAAAAAATCGATGGTGTTTGAGAAATTGGCAGTTTAATAAAATTTCATTAAATTTAAATTATTTTGTATATTAAATGGCCATTTTTATTTATGCTTATGTTCTTTTAAATAAAGTAAAAATTTTTCTTGTTTTTTTAAATGTCAAAAAAAAATAAATTTTTTTATAAAAAGAACTTTTAGTGTAATGTTGGTCTTTGGTCAATGATATTGACATTAAGTACTGCAAAACTAAACTTAAAATCTAAAAATATAAATTTCTTTAGGTGTGACTCTAAAAAATCTGATGCAGAAAGCCGATTTTTACAAATTTTAAGTGCCAACATTTTAAAACCAATTATTTTTTACTATTATTATTTTATGTAATTAAATGCTTATGGGTTGTTTTGTCAGCCTTTTAGTATCATCGTTTTTTAAATTTTAAATATTTTTCACGAGTTTATTCAGGAGGGAAAAAATTAAGGAAATTTCTTATTGCATACTTCAACGTAACGAAAAGCGTTGGAAAGCATATTATAATAAAATTAAAGAACTAATTTTGTATATAAAATTTAAATCATTTAAAAGTTTTTAAAAACAATTATATATCCTGGTGTATCATACTCTACATAGTTATGAAAAAAATGGTAATTTTCTAGAAACCTGCGGCAACTCCGATTTCGACGAAATTTGGTGTACTTGGGTTTTGGGGCGCTGATCACGAATCTGAAAGAATTTTTAGCGGAAACTTTTTGTTCTTGAGATATTCATCATCAGACTTAAAATTTAAACTAATCCTATTTTTACAATATTCCCCCTTCTTTTTGCACACAATTCTTGATTTGAAGCTAAAGTGGCACACAATACTTAATTTTCACCTTTTCAAACCCCGTTTTTACGTATTTTACATTATTTTTGCATTAAATTGCATAGCTATACTTTGAATCATTTTAATCCCAGTGTGCCATGAAGCCCTATGTGTATGTGTGGTTGCCGCATTATCAAAGAAAAGCCACGCAATTTAATGCAAAAATAATGTAAAAACGTAGAAAAACGGGTTTTAAAGGGTGAAAATCAAATATTTTGTGACACTTTAGCTTTAAATCAAGAATTATGTGCAAAAAGAAGGAGGAATATAGTGAAAATAAGCTTAGTTCAAATTTGAACTTTGATGATGAATATCTCGAAAACGAAACGTTTCCGCCAAAAAATCTTTCAGATTCATGATCAGCGCCCAAAAAACCCCTTATACCAAATTTCGTTAAAATCGGAGTTGCCGCAGGTTTCTAGAAAATTACCACAAAAATAAATAAAAACCTTACAACTGAAAGGCAACTATGTAATTACTACTTTTTTATTCCTTTAAATAACTAAAACCCAATAAATTCTATACACTGAAAATATCAACTTTAATAACCAACAAAACCTATAGAAATTATTTCTATAGCAATACTTTTGCTAGTATTAGCCCTTAACAATGGTTTATTTTTAGCACTGCATAAAAACTAGTTAATGAAAAGTCGATTTTTCTTACGAAGGTAATGTAGGTATATGGGCAGGTTAGAAAAATTCGTGGCGGCGTCTTGGCGCCAACAGGCGTCGAAGTCACGTGCGCGCTTTGTTTAAACTGACCGCTGGTCAGCCAAGAAAAGTTCTGTTCTACCGGAATATTTTTGCGCATGGCGATTATTGCAATTAAGGCTATAGTAATTTTATTTATGGGTAATTTTATTATACACAAAAAAACATTTACTTCTGTATTAAAATGTAATTAAACTGGCTAAAAATAATTATTATTCAGGACGGCTATATAGAGCGGCTAATGTACAGAGGGAATGTTGGTCAATGGTTAATGAAATACGTCGAAGTAATAAGTATTCTCAAACAGTCTGTGAATCTTGGTTATCACCAGATACTCTAAATACTTATTATTCTACAATAGCTGAAAAGCTAATGGAGAATATTAATCCAACTATTAACCCACATAATTACGTGACAATGTCATCAGTAATTGATTCCTTTTATTTTATCCCGACAAACTTAATAGAACTAAAAGAAACAATATTATCTATTAAAAATAAGAATGCTTCGGGGGATGATAGGCTGTCAGTCAAGATATTTTCTAAGCTCCCGGATGTTGTTCTAGCTGCTTTGGTAGAAGCTATAAATTTCTCTTGGGAAATAGAAGTGTTTCCATCCTGTCTAAAGTTAGCCAAAGTTATTCCACTGCATAAAGGAGGTGAAAATCATTGAAAAGTTGGTTAAAAAGCGAATGACTACATTCATGTCAGTGAATAAAATTATAGACAATAGCCAATTTGCTTATCAGGACAATATTGCAACCAATGATGCCATGTTTAGACTGTTGGAGGGGTTATACACACGAATTAACAGGGGAGGGGTTGCGGCTGCAGTTTTTGTGACTTATCTAAGGCATTTGATTGCATTAGTCATGAAATTCTGTTGCGGAAACTATGGTTTTAGGGGAGTGGCTCTATTATGGTTTGAGTCATATTTAAGTGAACGCAGTCAGCGAGTTTTGTGGGATCGACAAGTTCGGAAAGTCAAAGTATTGGCAGGGGAGTGCCTCAGGGCTCCGTTTTGGGGCCGATTCTATTTTTGCTCTTTATCAACGATTTGACTTCCTTGAATATAAGTGGTCAATTTACACTTTTTGCAGATGACACTACAGACTCTGCGACGTTGCAGAAAACAATTTCGGACGATTTAAATAAGATTAAAATCTGGTGGTGGACTCAAACTTGCTGGTTCTCAACTTTAGTAAGACCAAAATCGTGTCTTTTAAGTGCAGTATTGACGGGTTGGTTGTTGGCAATTCTTTTGTGGAGAGTAGCCCTAATACTAAATTTTGGGATTGATTATTGATAACCAGTTAAAGTTTGATTCCCACATAGTTGCGATCGGGAAGAGGGTTGCTTCAGGCTGTTACGCGCTCAAAGTTATACTGAACGAGCTGGGGCCCTCGGTGGGTAGAACCGTATACTACTCGCTTATAGAGTCGCACCTTAGATAGGGGATTGCCTTCTGGGGAATGTCCGCCAATTATCTTGTTAACAGTCTGTTTGTTTTGCAGAAGCGAGCTATTAGATACTTGTGTAGGGCGGGACCAAGGGATTCTTGCAGACCTCTATTTATAAGCCAGAAAATACTAACACTTTATAGTTTATTTATTATGGAGACTGTCACCCTTATTTATAAAAACCGCCACAATTTTGTTTCACGGGACATGTCTTACAACACTCGCCAGACACATGACATATCCCTGCCCATACCGACTCGGACCTTAAGAAAAAAATCTGTGATTTATGAAAGCATAAAAATGTCAACCATTTACCCAATGAAATAAAAGCCTCTCCTTCAATACACCTTTTAAGAGAAAAATTAAAAATATATTAATTGGTAAAGCTTATTATAGTTTGGATGAGTTTTACAGTGATGTTTTGTGACGCTTCATTTTTTGTTCTTTGTTGCTCTGTATATGTATATATTTTTATAATTTGTAATATATGTTAATCTGCATGTTTTTTTTTAATAATTGTCGATTTATAGCTCTGTATTTTTTTTTACATTTCACATTTGTATTTAATTTTAAGTTGTTGGTTATTTCTAATGTTTGTTCTTTATATTTTAACATTTTAACCATTTATTGACTTTTTATACATTTTTTATCTTTTTTCATGTAGTCCTTATGTCTATTTGTTTGCATTTGATGATTTATTTTTCTTTAATGTATATTTCTACACCGCTTTGTCAATAAGAATCTTGTTTCTTGGATAATAAAGCATATTTTGACTTTGACTTTGTAAATCTAGATCTTTGTTTTTTGTTGCTATATTCCGAAAACATATTCCTTATAGCTATACCATTCATATACATATAGTTAACACCATATTTTTTTCATTCAGAAAGCGATGCCGCCAAGTACACAAAAAATGATAAAGCAAATAAACCCTTTTGTGAACAATGATTTATTGCAGCCCAAAAGATTCAACCCGACGACTACGCCACGCATTACAGGTTTCATGGTACGCCATAGACGAAATAAGAGAATGCTGTTTAAGTATGTGGTACGTGTTTTCGCAATATTTTTATTTAATTTATCTTGACAGTGGTGGCAGACTTGCCACCGAAACGTCGATTTCTAGTTCTCTTTTTACTTGTTTATTTTTTTTTTGGTTTTTTCGTACTTTTAATTTATTTTTTGGCGTGTACCCAAATAACTATCTTCAACAGATATTAGTTTCGGTATATTTGGACTTCATTGGGATAAGCCCTTTTGGTCCTAGCTTATATCATTTGGAACTTCTTTAGAACCGCTTATATGTTTGGTAGTTATGCTTGGTTTAAATGCAACAAAAGTGCAATGCAATTTTAAATGTGTTTTTGGCACTAGTGCTAAAACTATAAGTTAAAAAAAAATAAATAAAAATAATATTACGTTTGCTTCCCAAAATATATTTTTTCTGATATAATCTGTTAAATTTTAAAAGATTTATGTTGCTTAAAATTCTAATAATTTAAAAGGTTGAAATAGGCGTTCTTATAAAATTATATGTTTTGTAGCGTTCCTTTACAGCGGGATATAAAAGATTAATACATAATTTATTTAAAGTCCAATGAATTAAGCAATCAATAGGAAGTCATAGAAAATAAGGTCAAAGAAGGGCATGTCAACTTTCAATAAATTAAACTTTACTTGTGTACATAGTGTTTTAAATTACGCATTACTCAAGTAATTTTTTTAAAATAACATAGACAAGATTAAAGATAGAAGCTAAAGTAAAACTTACCACAAATTCGTGTTCACAAGGTAAAATTACACCGGAAAACGTATGTCGTATGTCTAGCCGAACTCGTTGCTGCGCCGGTGAGATCGGCAGAGGATCACCGGAGTTAAGCAACGTGGACCGCGCCCATTACTTGGATGGGTGACCGCCTATCAGGACGGACCGATCAGCAACCATCCAAGTTATGGAATGAATGGTGTGTGAATGAGAAGGAGTACAGTCAAGGCACAATAAAGCTGGATTTATAGATTGACGTTTCTGTTTTCTTTTGACGTTTTCAATTAGAAGATAAAAGAACAACTTTCTTTTTGTCATTTTATGTTTTCTGTTTACCGCTTCCCTATACCATATCAAAAACCGAAACGTCAAATGGCAAACGGAAATAGAAACGTTAATCCATAAATTTAGCTTAAGCCTCTGGGGCTGCAGCGCACCACCTAGGGGGGCCGTAGTCGGACCTAGATGGAAGACCAAAGCGGGCGAAAAAAATGTCGTATGTCCCGCTTTTTAATTCCTGAAAAACTATGGTCAAAGTATACCTTTTATCAAAATTTACCCAAAAATTAAAAGTAAAGAATACTGAAGGGAAAACACAGTAAACAAAAGGGTATAAAAACATAATACCACTTTACAAAATGCCTCCACAACAAACGCGCGGCGTATTATAATATAAAAAGTACATTAAGTATCTCTGCCTTGACGCCAAGCGTTCCTATGTCTTATGTCTAATTTGGGTGGACCCAGATTTTTAAAAAGACGGATCCTTTGTAGCGTGGTCCATTCTCAGATTCTGTACGGAACACCATGCTGGTACAAGACAACAGAGAATAAAAAAATTAATTCGGAAACTTGCTAGAATCCAAAGACTTCTAATGTCTTTTAAAATATGCTGTGCCTACAGGACCATATTGACGCAAGGAGTGGGAGTAATTGCTGAAGTGTCTCCGATAAAGCTACAAATCCATCAACGCAGAGAAAGGTATTTGGGTAAGATGGAAGAAGTTACCAAGGTCAACCTTATAAACAGGTGGCAAGGTAAATTGAACTCCGGAATACACGGAAGGTGGACTTATCGGCTTATACCCAATATCCAAAGATGGCTTAACAGGACTTATGGGGAAGTGGACTACTTCCTTTCGCAAGCACTATCAGGTCATGGCTGTTTTAGAAAATATCTATATGACCGGTGGAGATTGAATACAAGAAACTGTCTTTATTGATGTCAATAAAATGACGCCGAACATACCCTGTTTGTGTGCCACAGGTGGGAAGAAGCAAGATCAGCATATACAAGTCAAATTGGGATCCCATTCAGTTTAAGTAACATGATGGAAAGTCTTCTCGAAAATGAAGAAACGTGGAACTATGCATACAATACTGTAAAGTCTTAAAGATATGTTCTATACTGGTTAGGCGGATTCATTTATTCGATGGTAATTGTTTAGGTACACGCCTCAATCTAGGAAAAATGGGGCCTCTTCGATCCTGGTCCCGGGGTATAGCTCGCTATACCCCGGGACCACGGCCGAAGAGGTCTCATTTTTCCTAGGTTGAGGCGTGTACCCAAACAATTACCATCGATTACTGTAAAGTCTATTATCAGTACAAAAAAGAGATAGTAGAGCCCAATAAATAGAGAGATACACAAGAAGATGAGATAAAGAGATCAGCTTTATCCACCGATTAATGCAAAAACCGGTTTCCAGCAGCACCAAGAGAAGGAAAATTTTTTAGCCAGTATCCAGCAAATTACTTTCCATTTTAGAAACAATAATTTATCGATCCTTCCCCTTTTTCTTTGAAAGGGACAAGAAATCAAGATTGGGAAAATTTAGATATAAGGATGTCACTTAAGATGATTTCGGTCAAGGCCTAGCATCAAGGGGGCACTAGCATTTAAATGAAAAGAGGGGTCATGTAGCACCTCTCACCTTTAAGGGTGCTTTAATTCCTCTATTAAACGCCGCTTTGTTTTTCAAAATTGGCCCAGCCGTTCCACACTGCTTACAAGCCAGTAGGTTTTGAAGCCAAAGGGTTTCCCAAGTCTGGGAACTGCTGCACCGATTTTTAAAGATAATGCAACGGTGAGAAAAAAAAACTCAGGAGCCTGTAAAGTTGCAAAAAAAATAGTGACAGCCCCTTTACCCAAATTTTATTTGATCTTGATATCTTGTACTATTAAGAAGATAAAGGTAGGGAAGCGACTTTTATTATCCTCACTGTAGAACTGATATTATTATAAACTCTTAGTGGTCTAAATGCTTTTCCATTTCTTACGTCAAGTATTACAAAGGGATCAATACTTTTCCAACCGAAATAAAGGTGAATGTACGTTGGCTTTGCTGAAAACTCATCGAAGGTCAACGTAATTAAGCTCTGGACATTAGGGCACTACGCCATTCTCCAGATCCAAGACCAACTGGAAACCGGGAAGGCGTTTAGGAGTGCTGCAGTTTATACAAAGCAGGCTATTAAAAGTAATTTAAATTAAATTTGTTTTTCAAAACATAATTTAGTATTTTAAACACTTTTAACACAGTAAATAAAAAATATAGTTTAAGCAAAAAGAAATAACACAAGGTAAAAGCCTATATGAAACAAAAAAAAAAAAAAAAAAAAAAATACGCGAAACAGTAAAATATTTAAAGTTTCAAAAAATTGGTACAAGGTAAAATTTTTAAATTAATATCAACAAATCGTGACTTAAACGAAGTCAGTCAAAGATTTGAATACTGAGTGGCTTTCCAGTGACGCATAGAGCGCTCCCGAGTCAGCTCAGATGCATTTGTTCTGCTCTTTATAGCGTACTCCACGGAGAAAAGTTGGCAAGACTGGGTAAAATCAAAGCTGCTGATGCAATCCAGTGGCGTCTAGAATTTGCGCATTTCATTTTGCATTGTTTTGGAAGAGATACTTGTTGAAAGATGTAATTCCAAATGTTTTTATTTAAAGTAAAAGAATTTACAACTTAATAATAATTAAAAACTGTTGTGTAAACGGTTGTTCTACTAATACAATAAACTGTATATCTCCGGCACTGAACAACATGGCCGAAAAATGGGAGATGTGACGTCATAACACGTCAAAGCAATATGGCCGAATGTCGTGACCCTATATAGACCGACTTTGGTTTTTACTAAGTATACTATAAAAAGGACGTGATTTTACAACATGACATCCCAATTATAAAATTCGTGATTAAGTGATTCATGGTTCTAATCTTAAAAATTGGTTGTGCTATGTCATTAGAAAAAATTTAAAGTGTAGATTTTAAAAACATGATAAAAGTGAATTGTTTTTTTTTTCAAATATTTTAAATTATTTGAGAAATTTCGAATTTTCTAAATTACATAATAGTTATCATTTAGTAATAAAAAATACAATTAATTATTATTAGTTAAATAGGTAATTATTTGGTTTGCACAGCCTATTAAGCAAAAATAATGGCTGTACTTGGCCGTTAAAATTAATCATCTTAAAAATAAACACTAGATTGTGATTTCATGGAAAATAAATTTTTATAAAGAATTTGAATATAGAAAAAAGGAGTCATGGTACTTCCGGTTAAGCCTGAGGTTATTTTGAGGTTGTCCTAATATACAGGGGTTCATTTATATTTTGCCACCCACTTTTAAATATAACCAAGAAGAATAGAAAAAAATGTCCTTTAGAAAAGTTTCACATTTTTTTATCTATTATCCTTTCAGCATAAAAAAGAAACAAATAAACATCAAAAACGCAAAAAAAAATTAAAAGGTAAACTTTTTAAATGAAACACTCTGTATAATATGTCACTAAATAAAAGGTCTTAATGGTCATTTGAATTTGAATATAATTTCAATATACAGGGTGGCCCACCATATTCGACACGGTCTGTAGCTGGATAACCATGGGGTTTTAAAAAAGTAAATACTGAAACATATACAGGTCGTATAAGGCCACAGTATAAAATTATTTTACTCTATACAGGATGTCTCAAAAAGTGTGACGTATTAAAGTTATATTTTTTTAAATGGAACACCCTATATTTTATGACGGTTTTAGATTCTACGTTAAAAAATAACGCAAGTTTTTAATAGTACCAAGTCTCTAATTTTATTCGTTTTTGTGAAATTTGATTTTTTTCAAAGTGCAGGGTGCAATTAAATTAATTTTATTTTAACAATATAAACTCCTTAAACTTTAAAATTTGTTACAAGATTAGGAAAAGTCTGCCATATCATACGTAGGTCATATCGAGATCATAGATTATACAGGATGATCAAAAATAATTTCAATTTTTAGAAAGTCAAATAGCAATATCTCTCTTATTTTAAATGGAACACCCTGTATTTTTTTACACCACATGATGACAAACCAAATGCTCTTTCAAATGGTTTATAGGTTGCCTATACCTATCTTTTATACTTTTTAAGTAAATTCCGTTTTAAAATATTTTTATTCCAAATGTCTATTTAAATGTAAGTAGGCTGTGATATAGCTATGCCTATTTACTAAGCCGTTATTGCAAAATGTAAATTTGTTGGAAAAAAGCACAAAATTAAAAGATTTTGTATTATTTGCCACTATTTTTAAAATTCACAGAAAAAAATTCATTAGTTGCTTATAATGCTACTTCCAATAACACTTATTTCAGCTGAATGTGATAATGATAAAATTTGTGTTTTTAAACAATCCTAATAACGCCTCTAGTCAGTTATGACGACATTCTGTGACCTATAACTCGTTTCTTTCATTATCCATAATCACTGTGTCAAATTTTTTAAAGCAACTATTAATGTTATCAGATAGTTTTTCCTGGAATATTTTTCACGATTAACTCTAGACTAAAGTAAACCATTTTTTCACATCCTACCAGAAATTTCTTTTAATCTGACTAAAACACTAGTAATCAATAAATGGTCGTTGTTATTTTCTTAAAAAAAATATTAATGGCTGCTATGTCACAGCCAACTTTAATTTAAATAAACATTTGGACTAAAAATTTGTAAAAACAGATTTTACTAAAAAGCACAAAAGATAGGTATAGGCAACCTATAGACCATTTAAAAGAGTATTTTATTTGACATCATGTAAAGTAAAATAATACAGGGTATTCCATTTAAAATAAGAGAGATATGGCTATTTGATATTCTGAAAAATTGAAATTATTTTTTGATCACAATATACTGTACAATATTTGATCTTGATTTGACCTACGGATGATATGGCAGACTTTTTCTAATCTTGTTACACATTTTAAAGTTTAAAGAGTTAAATGTGTTAAAGTAAAATTAATTTAATTTTACCTCTGCATTTTCAAAAAAATCAAATATCACAAAAACGAATAAAATTAGACACTAAGTACTATAAACAAACTTAAGTTATGTTTTAAAGTAGAATCTAAAACCGTCATAAAATATAGGGTGTTCCATTTAACAAAATATACCTTTGATACGTCACACTTTTTTGAGACACCCTGTATAAAATAAAATAATTTTATACTGTGGTCTTATCCGACCTGTATATGTTCCAGTATTTACTTTTCTAAAAACCCCATGGTTATCCAGCTACAAACCGTGTCGAATATGGTGGGCCACCCTGTATTCACAATTTCAGCTTAGTGTCGTTGGTCTATTGGTAATGGAAATTATATCTATTATTCGTGTGGTCATATTTCAAAAACTATTAAAGATAGATATATTAAATTTAGTATTTTTGTAAAGCTTTTTAAAAGATCTTTTTAATGGTAGCATATTATACAGGGTGTGTTTAAAATAAAAACTTTTTATTTTCCTTAAGTTTTTAATGTTTATTTGTTTCTTTCTTTATGCTCAAAAAATAATGGATAAAAAACTATAAAACTTTTATACAGGTTTCTTCTTATACTTCTTGGTGATAGTTAGTGGCAAAATATAAATGAAAACCCTGTACATGTAAATTTTAAGTAATGCTTTTATCCTAATGTAGTTAAAAATTAAATAGTTTCTTTTAAAAAACAAGAAATAAAATTGCGGTTATTAAAGTCCTGTGTCATTCGATGTATATTTAATTTGTCACATTTGATTGTCTAAGTCTGGTTTGTACAGAAGTGACGAGCTCTATTTTATACTCTTTGGTTTGTACATTTTCTAAGAAAAGTCCAGGTTTATTTCTAGACGAGTATTAGCACGCAACCCTGTTCCGGCCTCACCGGCCAGCAACTTAGGAGAAAATTATTTATTTTTAGGGTGAAAATTCTAGCGTGACCGAAGTTTGACGTCGAATTGTTCGGTATAGATCTAATTAATTTATTTATATATTTTTAGTAGATATAATCGTTGAATATTAATGCAGACATTTGTTCAAATCCAAGGAGGTAGATAAAAAAGAGTTAATCACTGATATTATTATTAGAAAATAAGTGGTGGTGGTGCCAGAGTTTGGTCGAATACTAACATCCTGTATTTAAATAGGAATCTTAAATACTGTGTTCTAAAAATATTTAAATACTAAGGAATTAAATACAAAGGTGTTTAGGATTATCAGGAGTCACTTTTCATGAATACTTTTCCTGTCAAAAAAAAATGCAATCCTATAGACTGATAACGCTGTTTCTATTGTCCTTTTGTAGCAGATTTTAATGGTTTCAAAACTGTATTCAAATACCAGGATTCGAATACAGGATCTAAATATTAAAATATAAATACAAAGCAAGTATTTTAATACACAAAGCTCTATTTGAATACCAGGATTTCAATACCAGGATTCAAATACACGATCTGAATATCTAAATATGAATACAAAGCAAGTATTTCAATACACAAAAGATCTATTTAAATACCAGGATTTGAATACAGGATCTAAATATCGAAATATAAATACAAAGCAAGTATTTCAATACACAAAAGCTCTATTCGAATACCAGTATTTCAATACCAGGATTCAATTACACGATCTGAATATCTAAATATGAATACAAAGCAAGTATTTCAATACACAAAAGATCTATTTAAATACCAGGATTTGCATACAGGATCTAAATATTGAAATATGAATACAAAGCAAGTATTTCAATACACAAAAGCTCTATTCGAATACCAGGATTTCAATACCAGGGTTCGAATACAGAATCTGCGTATCAAAATATAAATACAAAGCAATTATTTCAATACACAAACGCTTTATTCGAATACCAGGATTTCAATACCAGGATTCGAATACAGGATCTGAATATCGAAATATGAACACAAAGCAAGTATTTCAATACACAAAAGCTGTATTTCAATACCAGGGTTCGAATACAGAATCTGCGTATCAAAATATGAATACAAAGCAAGTATTTCAATACACAAAAGCTCTATTCGAATACCAGGATTTCAATACAGGATTCGAATACAGGATCTGATAATCGAAATATGAATAAAAAGCAAGTATTTCAATACACAAAAGCTCAATACCAGGATTTCAATACCAGGATTCGAATACAGAATCTGAGTATCAAAATATGAATACAAAGCAAGTATTTCAATACACAAAAGCTGTATTTCAATACCAGGATTTCAATACCAGGATTTCAATACCAGGATTCGAATACAGGATCTGAGTATAAAAATATGAATACAAAGCAAGTATTTTAGTACACAAAAGCTGTATTTCAATACCAGGATTTCAATACCAGGATTTCAATACCAGGATTCGAATACAGGATCTGAGTATCAAAATATGAATACAAAGCAAGTATTTCAATACACAAAAGCTCTATTCATATACCAGGATTTCAATACCAGGATTCGAATACAGGACCTGAATATCGAAATATAAATACAAAGCAAGTATTTCAATACTCAAAAGCTCTATTCGAGAAGTATTCAGTCTAATACCGAATACCAAACACACAGATGTATTCAAATACCAGTCAAATGTATTCTGAATAGGATTCGGAATACCGAGTTTTCGAGAACTACCCAACTTTTGGAGGTTTTATAACTTATTAATCTAAGCAGAAACTTTTGTTATAGGTATTATTCTGCCACCATACCGAAAGTTTCCTAAAAATATTGCATTGCTGAATAATTGCTATTTATTTAAATTTAAAAAGATTGGTCTATCAATATTTGTGAAAGTATGTATAAATAACTGCTACATCGGTCATCAAGATACAGTTTAATTCATAAAAAAGGCGTAAAAGGATTAGAAAGAGGAGGTAACCTACTTTATTCTTATGTAAAATCGGCTTGCGAAAATAACTGAAGAAGGTTATCATATCTTATAGGTTTTCAAAAATGTTAAGCATTAGCCTCGGGCGTGAATGTAGATTTAAATAAATCGAAATATTTTTTTATCTTTGGACAATCCACGAAGGCTGAAAGCCTAAATACTAACGTACCGTGGGTGTCTTAAGCAAGGTAAGAGGAAGTTTGTTAACATGGTACTTAAAAACTTGAAGATTTGGGGGAGAAGGAAAGACCTCCGCTGGCAGTAGGTTCCACAGTCTAGAAACTCTAGGGATAAAAGAACAAACGAAATGGGAAGTTCGGGGCCTGTCTAATTGGACCGTATAGGGATGCATACGTGCGGCACCACGAGTTTCTCTGTTGGGAGCTGCAAGAGGAGGGACTATACTGGATAATTCGTCGGAGCAGAAGCCGTAAAAGTATCTATAGAAGAGCGATAGATCTCCCACAGCTCGACGATGGGCAAGAGAAGGAAGGCTTTGAGCAAGTAAAGGATCATTAATAAGACGAACAGCCCTTCTTTGAATGGCATCAAGAATGCTGAGGGTTGTAGGGGATGCCATTCCCCAGACATGAGAACAATATTCCAGAGAGGGTCGAATTTAGGACACATACAAAGTGTATAAATTGGAAGGGGAAAAATACTTTTGGCTCGGAAAAGAAATCCAAGCTTTTTGACGCCGCGGTGGCTATAGATACAATGTGTTTATGCCAGTTAAGGTTATTTTCAAATGTGACGCCCACAAGGTTAAATGTGTCCTCGCTCTGCAAAACCTGGCCACTCATAAGCAAAGGGTGAGAGTGATGTAAACCCTAAGTAATTAAAAAAGGAAAATTATTAAACTATGTGCGAACGCTAACAATCTTTTGTGAGTTTTCTTTTCTCTGAATAAATTTAAATATTTTTTTCATTCCTTCTAGATGACCTTTCCACGAAAGGGCTATTCGTGACCGTGACTTTGAAAATGATAATTAGTCGGACTATGGGGAAAATATGGATTTTTAAAATAAAAGGAAATTGTTAGCAATAAAAAAAGCAAAATGTAAATGTATAGCTGTTAAATATGCATAAATTTATTTTGTCATACACAAAAGTAAAAATTGCAATTTTTCTAATGTAACAAAGCAGATTAAATCAAGAAATTATTTATTTTACATTAATGTATACATTGTATACAGGGTGTCTAGTAACTCTACCGACAAAGCATAAGGAATTAATCTACAATAAAAAATAAGAACACAACTTTATATGAACATAATATACTAAAGGTTTTTAAGGAATAGGATGTTAAAAATTAAAAAAAATGCTTTTTATAACAGGGGCGGTCATATCGACTTTCTGAGGGGGGCCATAGGTCGAGAAAAAGTGTGTGAGGTCCCAAGAAACCAAAATAAAAATCTTGGCGCCCCTAGAAAGAAACTAAATTTTCAAAATTCCATGATCACCCTAACCCCTCGGACCAGGGGGCCATGTCATCATGAAATACAAAGGATGTGGCATTAAAGGGGAGGGGCCATGGCCCCCATGGCCCCCCTATGACCGCCCCTGTTTTATAATAACTTTTATCCAACATAGATATTTTTAAAAATTTGGAAGATGTCCCCTATGCATCAGAAGACATTTTACAAGAATAAAATCATTTTTATGAGTGTTTTTCATGAGGGGTCTAAGGTATACAGGATGTCCCAACTCTATTTTTACACGAAATAACTTCGCCCCTTTACGAGATACAAAAATCTTTATTTGAATACACTTTTTTATTGACAGCACCAGTTAATATACAAGGTGTCTTAAAAACAGAATTTTTATTGTCAAGTAGGATTTTTTAAATGGAACACCCTGTATATTTTAACAAATTTTAACTTTGCATTGAATTCTACATTAAAAATGTATATGACACTATACGTCAATTATTGCTGGATTTTGAGATATTAACAGTTTGCTGATATACTTATTAACGATTAAAAGTCAAGAAAGAAAATAATATTTTCGTTTAAATTTATTTTTAAATAATTCTGTTACTGTTAGAGTGACAAATTATTTATTAAAATGTAAGTAATTACCTTTCAAGGTAAGTCAGCTATTAAGTTTATTTAAGATGCATATTTATTTAGTTAACCTAAAAACCAGCCATAATTGATATATTGCTGTTTTCTTAATATGATTAAATAAATATATCTATTGGTAGTTCTTACAATGAAAGGTAATTAATTACATGTTATAATATTCCCAGCAAACACTATTTGCCGGCAATATACATTTTTCATATTGGCATTGATGGTAAAGCATTGGCAATTGGTGGCAATATTATGCCAACATCTAATACGCATTAAAAAGTTAACCCTAAATAAACACTCAATTGCCAATAAATTTTACATGCAGGCCAATTGCCGGCAAGCATACAAAAATGGCGGCATACCAACCCTGATTAAATAAAGCATGCCTTTTTGTTGCAGGCAAATAAATATTGGATTTTTGAAGGCAAACCTTCAACGCATATTTATACTTTTCAAACCATATTATTAACATTGGTATTTAACTAACATTAGAGCAATTTTTTTGATCTGTTTTATTTATAGGTAATGGCTGCTAAACAACATTATTTTATGTTTTTTTACATAATTTAAAGGAAATGGCATTTTCCTAACATTTTATTGATATAAATCATGCAAATAAAAATTCAGTCAAATAAAATGTTTATTATGTATTTTTGAGAGAAAAAAATAAAATGATGGTAAAATTAGCTAGGTTAATTTCGACGTTTTCGATTAAAGGTGATAAATTCAAATTTCCCGCTTAGCCGAAATACAAGATTTGACAATTTGACAGATGAAGCACCCTTGGTTTTGTTTGGCCGCTTTGTGCAATTGTTTTCTACGTGGTTTTTTAGCTTTTTAGTTTTTTTTTTTTTTTTGAAGAAAAGAGTTTTTAGTAGACATAATTAAGTGTATTCATTACCTAATTAGTGTGTGTTGTGCAATTAATTGGTGATGGCTAGTCAAAAAGGCGGGTTATTCAAGTAGATTGTTAGGAGCTGTAAACATTTGGTTTAAAACCTTTTAAATTTGTAGTTACCTAAAAAAACTATATGAAATCAGGGAGTTCCCTTATTAAAAGTTTTAAAGACGTGTTAATAAAAAAAATTATATATATTTAATAGTTTTTTTTGACATTTAACTCCTTTAAAATATTTCTCCCTATGTTTTGGATCTGAAAATTGAGTGTAAGTGTCCCTTAAATACTTACTATTTTAAAGCGTTTTCTTTTGATTTACTATCTTTTTTAAATTTTATTACATACTTTTTATTTATTTTTTTTTTTGGTTTATTGTAACGGTATAAAAATTTATATTATGTAATTTTTTTATTGATAAAGTTTTCCTGCCTTTTTTTCATTTTTTTCAATTACAAAATTCTAAATATGTTATTTAAATTTTGGGACTTACACTAAAACAACTTGGGACAACTTATAAAACTTGCAATACTTATTTAATGATAAATGTCATTATCCTAAACGCATTTTTTTGCCAATAACGTATTAATGATGGATGCCATCATCCTAAACGCATTTTTTTGGCATAACATGATGGATGCCATCATCCCAAACGCAATTTTTCATCATAAATTATTAATGACAGATGCAACACGTGACCTAAAAACGGCCAATTGCCTACTTTCGCGTCTTTTGATACCTTTTTGCCAATGCTTTGCCATTAAAGAGTGTTGGCAATGCCAGTAAATTAAATGTACAACGCCGGCAAAAAATGTTATATGGGTAATTGACAGTTAAAACTATGTTTTTGAGACACCTTGTATAAATAGAGTTGGGAAGCGTGATTTTTTACTGTAAAATTAGATATTACCGATACGAAATGACCATGCTAAGAAATGCTTATATTTATTTTCGCAAAAACCATACATTAAATAAAAAAATAAGGATATCATACATCTTTATTTTAGAAAAATACAGTGGCGTACTATTTTTTTATTTACAATACACACTTCATGCCATGTGCCAAAAAATGTCTTTTAATGCATAGGAGACATCTCCTAGTTTATTCTAAAAATATCTAAATTGGTAGAAAATCAATAATTTATTTTAATTTTTACCACTCTATACTCCAAAAACTAAGACGTTTAGAATATACATTCATAGAAAGTTTTTAAATTTTTTTTTATTGCAGAATCACCTCTTAAAGTTTTTCGGTAACATTACTGGACAACCTGTATCTTTTTACTTAACAGTAGGAGCCTCGAATTTTTAAATATGTTAATTTGCTTGCAATTAGATTGGGAAAATTGACAATCAATATATAAATTTATTTTTTTATGTTTATCTACTATACAATATTTTGTGCAAACAACAAATCCCTATCCATAATAGAAACGTGTTTTCCCAGCAACAGCAAATAGTTCGAAATAGAAAGATTACAAAAACTTATAAAAAGTTCCTTCGCCATTTTGTCAAGAAAACAAATTAATTATTATATCCATCTTCCAATATTTTTTTGATACGTTTTAAGAGAAAATGCAAATAACTGATATTTATTAAAAGACCTTGATATCAAGCTTCCTGTTCCTTGTAAACATTGGATATAAAAGACCCTACGAGATACTTTTAAAACAATGGACACTTTTGGTTAGTTGTTCTTCATTTTATTAACACATACATTCAAAGTTTAATTGGTGGAAAAACAACTTTTTCAGCTCCTACGACTCATATTCAGGTTCCTATTATCTTATTTTATTATCGCTAACTAACAAAATTAGAATCTGTAACGTCAGAGAATATGATAGTTAAATATTTATTTTGTGGTAACCTCTTTAACATTAACCGTAATTTTTAAATGACCTTCGCCATTATGTCAACAATATACATAAAAAATTATATTAAAAACTTTATTTCATACTACTTACCCCATCACCATTTTCTTATTGTTGTATAAAGCTCTAGGTGAGCTGGAAAATGTATATTCAGTTTTCATTCGGGTTTTACTGTCAGTTTCGGATACATTTTCTTGTCTTTCTTGTTCTAAGTTGATTTGAAGGAATGCTTTGGCACTTGGGTTGGGTGGTTTCTTGGAAGCGGCAGATCTTTCGCCCATGGTCATTTTTAAAGATTACTTTTTCTGGAAAAAAATAATAAAATCTTTCGTGTATCGCTATTTTATACAGGGTGCCTCAACTTTTTATACACGAAAAAACGTCGCCCCCGTATAGTAAGAACATTTTAAAAGCGCAAATTCGGTACCCTTTGAAAATAATACAAAAAACATAAAAAAGGTCGCCTGCAATCGGACTATTTTATATAAAGGCACCGCTGTCCTTTACAGCGACGCGCCGATACACTATGGGATAGAAATCCATTACTTTGGCCAAAAAGCAACTTTGAAATTTTAATGGCTCATGCTGTGTATTTCAAAGTAGATACTCCAAACTACATATACGCAAAATTATAAAATGATATTGGGGTAATAAGAAACTTGAAAATGTATTTTAAGTAAACATAAATATATAACATTTAATCTAATTAGTTTATTATTGCCTTGTTTACTAAAAAAAGTAAAATAGTTTAAATAATTAGAGCTATTGTTGTGTTTCCAATGCAGTCTTGCGAAGTCTCGCTACTTTTGTCAAATTTTTTTTACTTTTTTCTTTATCAGTTTTTGTACTTACAATTGCCTTCCTACGTTTTGCCACTTCTGAGTGTAAAGACAGATACAAGATTTTTTTATAATTTACAAGGTTTTCCATTCTAAAAATTAATATGTTTTGTCCTACACTGTGTATCCTGCAAGAAAAAAGCATTCTGATGAAAGATATGGATTCTACAGAATCTACCCAACAAAACAGTGTTTTTTATTTATTTTATACGTTAAAAAATAAAAAAGTTGGGAAGATATATCTCTATTACGCTTCTAAGAATAATTTAAAATTATTATTCAGATTTGGATGGTCATATTTCCGAAACTAATTGAGATAGACACATCAAATGTAGTATTTTTTAAAGCATTTTAAAATACTTTTTGGTGGTGATATAATATTTAGGGTATTCCATTTAAAAAAATCATACCTATTGTCGTACCCTGTATATCATATGAGATAATAATCATCGGATTTCTGATTAGAATACTACCGAATTAACCAAACAAGCTGATATTTTAGCTTATTTTGTACAATAAAAAATAATAATGTTAAGAGGGGTGTAAATTTATAATAAGATATAATAAGTTTTAGGTTTCCAAAAAGCATTTGTAATAATTTATAATATTTTTCCAGTAAAAAGCACCTCATTTTAAGTTAAATTGGTAAGTTTCAGAATTTTGACCAAAAAATTAATTTCTATCCCATAGTGCGATGATCAGCTGCATCAACCGGCATATCATAAAGGAAATATAGCAAAGGCGGCCGTGAAGACAAGCATGCCGATTTATTTGCTTTAAACTTTTTTGTGATTTTTGTTCTTATCAAAGAGCACCGAATTTACGTTTTTAAACTGTACAAAAACTTCACAAAAATAAACTTAAAATATATTTTTTATTTAAATACTTCTATTTTATTGACAGTCCTAGTTAAGATACAGGGCGTATTAACCACAGAATTTTTATTGTGTGGTGGGGTTTTAAATGAAACACTCTATATATTTTAACAAATTTCAAGTCTTTATTAAATTCTACATCAAAAATGCAAAACCATACGTCAATTATTGCTGATATTTAAAATTTCTTATTTCACTTTTTAATCGTTAACGAATATATCAGCATACTGCTAATATCCCGAAATCCAGCAACAATTGACGTATAGTCTGTCATTTTTGATGTAGAATTTAATACAGAGTCGACATTTGTTAAAATATGTAGGGTGTTTCATTAAAAAACTAACTATTTGACAATGAAAATTGTGTTTCTATGACACCTTTTGTATAATAACTAGTACTGTCAATATTAAGAGTGTATCCAAATAAACATTTTTTATTTAAAGTTTATTCTTAAATCTTGTACAAAGGTGACGTTATTTTGTGTATAAATAGAGTTGGGACACTCTGTACAGTGAGAGTGAGCAGTTGGAATTAAGTAGATTATCGACAGAAGCGTAATTTTATTTAAGTAATATAGGGGAAAGTGGGGAGGCTTTATACAGTTTTTATATTTTGCTTTGTGGAATGCCGTGTTTTAGGTATATCTCTTTTAATTTATGACACACTAGTAGCTTAACTATTTGATATTGTAGTAGAACCTTGATATTATTGAAAATCGACAGGCGCGAGTTTCCATAAGACTTTTACAAAAAAAGAAGCAAAATATATGAATGTACCCCATTAGTGGGGTACATTCATACAACCAAAGGGGCACATTTAACATCACTATTAATTCGTCATAATTATTGTTTATTATTGTTTTATACCATACTTTATAAAAAAAACACAAATACATTTTTTAACATACAAAACAAATAGTAAAATTCAAAATTCAAAAACAGGTTTTATCCAAATCTGTTAATGCCTATTTTAACATCGCAATAGTTTCGTGATATGAAAGTAAGTAACGAATAGTGTGTGTCATTAAACGGTCTTTACGTTATCTACCAAAGACACTTTATAACATTGTTTTAGTCAGTTATATTTATTGAAAGTAACAATCTCAAAATGTAAAAAAATATTGCTTCTACAATATTAATTATATCAAATAAAAAACTCTAGTTAACACAAAGATACCTTAACTTACAAAACCTAAAATTAATATGCCTATGTTATTAACAGACTATGACCTAAGATCTATGGTAATATCATCACTATGTCTGATAAATTAACTGATCCTTGACATCCAAAGACACAAAGTTCATAAAGCACCCTGTTTTTTTTCCGTAAAAATAGAACTTAAACTACTTTATATAATATTTACAACTATAATCGTCGGTGTAACAAAACATAGTAGTTAAAAAATATTCATAAAGGGCCAGGGGTACAATTATACAGTATGAATGTGCCCCATATACTTGTGTATAAATCTGCCCCATCACATGCTAATTAATAAAAAAATTGAAATAGAAAAACCGTATTGATCTATATTAATTTACACATTAAATTAGTGCCTTTGTATTATTATAATTAGGATTAAATAGCAATACTTAATTAAAAAATAGTAACTGGCCATAAAATATGTCCAAAGTTACGTTATGAAATTACTTACGCGAGGCAAAAACACGTTCCGTGTTGTGCACTCGACCTTACCGCACGGAAAATTCTGAAACTTCACTAGTTTGTAAACACACATAAAAACTGTGCACACCCACTTACGTTACTATTTTACTTCGTGTCTAACTTCAGATAAACTCAATGTATGTAGGTGCCCCTTGTATGAATCCACCCCACTTTCCCCTACAGACTGTCGACGAATGGGGTTTAAAAGAGGACAAATGGATGAAAAATTTTATTTTTCGACAAAAACGTAATTCTTTATAAAAACTTTTTCTTGTAAAAAAATATGATTCAAAAAAATGTCACTTTTGTATACAGGGTGTGCAAAAACTTGAAAAACATTTTTTTCCCCAAGAGTAAACTACCTTTATTTATCACTTTTAAGCAAAATATCATTTAGAAAATGTATTTAGAATAGCATTTTAAATGACTTTATCACTTCTACGGGGTACCAAAAGTTTTAAGAAATTGAATTTAAAGTTATTAAACAATAATTAATTAAAATTTTTATAGTAAAATGACCTAAAAACTCTTATAAATTGCTTTTGAATACCTGCTTTTTCCAAATTCCTACACAACACAATTTTTCAGCTGTAAACGAATATAATAAAGGCTTTTTTGTCAAATTATAGAGTTCAATGAAACTTTATATTTTATTTTTTTTTTAACTACAAACTTTATTAAAAAAATGTCTTAATAACATTTTGCATAAAAATAGAAAATAAAAGTGGTTTGCTAGAAAAACAATGTTTTTCAAGTTTTTGCAAACCCTGTATCCAAAAATCAACATTTTCTCTTCGTAAATCATATTTGTTTTTACAAGCTAAAATTTTTATGAAGAATGATATTTTTGAAAAATGAAATCTTCGTCTATTTTTCCTCTTGTAAATCGCATCCGCGGACAGTTTTCAAACAAAAAAGAACCTTTATTGGCAAAACATTGTTTCAACAGTTTTAATAATAAAACATAGTATAATTATAATTATATTATTCATTTTAAAAATAAGATAGGTCAAGTGCAAACAAGTATTACTTATCTGGTTTTTAAAATAAATGATTTAATTATTTTCGGCAATTGTCTCGAAAGCTGCGGCATCCGTGGTTTTTACCTATTTTGCTATAGGAGTTTTTAATTTTAATTTTAATTTTATGATAAACAGTATAAGATATCGATTCAAATATGGTATATCTTTTGTCTTACCATTTATAATCCCGACTTACTTATCAGCCGTTTACCGATAAAAAGGAGCACTATTATGAGGTAATTTAGTTGCACAAATATAATTGGCACTGTAACAACAGTTTAAAAGTTATAATTGAAACATATTTTTTAAATTTCAACTTTAAAGATCGATAATTTCCTAAAGAAGCGCGATATAACTTTTTTTTTATATGAAGTACCTACTTACATAATTTTGACTCACTCTATCATCCCTATTATTTACGACCTCACTTTCCGGACACCCTATATATTTTTCCTTTTTTTTAATAATTCCTAATTAAAAAAGCACACAATATTTTTTATTTAAACCTTTTAAACACCAGTTTTTCTATTTATTTTACACCTTTTTTCATTAAATTGCAAAGCTACACTTTCAATCACTTAAATCGAATCGGGCCTTGACAGCACAATTAAATCGAAAAAATGTGAAAAAGAAATAACACAGAGGTTTTTAAAGGTTCTCTCTCTCTCTATTTTTTTTCTTGGTTTTGGTCCCTTCAGGTCGAATCTACCACTCTCCCCCTTCCGGACTATGCTTTCCAGGGCTTCGTCGGCGGAAAATCTGGATAATCGAGCTCGTAGCTCCCAGCAATTCCAAAAGAAAAAAATTCAACAATCGATGCAATGCATAAATTGTCGGCTGTCAAACCAAGATCTGCTACTGGTGTTACGTATAACCTTCACTTTCACTACTGACTGTTCCCATGGCACGCCCATCTATTTCCCGCCATTTGAGAAATACCTCGTGTTCACCACCAAACAGGATGCCATCAGCTTATAGGAATCTTCGCTCACAGCGCTTAGATCCAGAAGAAAGATGCCGTCAATTTAGCGTGAATCTTTCCTTGATCCCCGAAGGTAAAAAAACGTTCGTACGACACCTCCAGCCGCCACTCCGGGAAGAAAAGAACTTTGTAGTCCTCTACGCACGTCCGCACTGTCCGGAGGTCAAACAAAGAGTCCCTTTTTAAAGGTTGTGAATTAAATATTATGTGCTACCTTAGCTTTAAGCCTAGTTCATAAGCTTGCGAAATGCGATTTGTGAATCGTGTTTTAATTGGTCCATTTGTAACGAAACATTCGAAAGTCGTTACAAATTGACCAATCAAAACAAGTTTCGCAATTTGCAAATCGCATTTCGCAAGCTTATGAACTAAGCTGTATATAATATGGTTGGTGGCAGTTTTAACTTTGATGATGTATGAGTTTTAACTTTGATGATGTATATCTCAAAAACGAAACATTTTCTTTTAAAATTCTTGGTCTTGTCGCAACTTTTAAGACAGTTACAGGGACGTAGCCGCCGTATCAGCTGTATCAATGATATGGGGACTCCGGACTATAGGGACCCCAAATGTATGTAAGCAAAAAAAATGAGGTGCTTGAAAACTGTAAAATTATCGGGTAAATTGGGCCTTTTTAGGAACGAAATAGGAAATGCTGAAATAAAAAAAAAAACAATGTTCTTTGGAAAGAAGGATCTTTTATTTTTTTGGACCCCCTAACCCATTATAAATCTAATTTGTTATTTTAAGTGATTCATACATGTGTATGTTTTTTTTTTGAGTTTATTATCGTTTTGAATATCCTTGCAATTCAAATACAGATATCTATAGCTTGTAAAATTCAAACAAAGGATATTTCTTGTTTACCCTATTTTTAGCCCTTATAAATAAATCAATAGTAAAAACCCTTACCTATAACGTCACTCCACAAAATATAACTTCACATAAATGTTATTTTTGTCAACTTACACTGTCACACGTCATTTTATTTTGACAGCTATCATTGGTCACTTTATTGTTTACCGATTCACAGGTACAAATAGGTAAATAAAAGTGCATTTTTCGAAAAAATAAACAGAAGAAATTAGGGCGCGATGATCACTTGTTTCAGATTCACTTTCCATGTCAAACAAATTTGTTTACGTTGCCAGGGTTACTGGGAAAGTGTGTGTTATATTTCTTTAGGGGCGAAAATGACGTATTATTACGTGGTAGAAAATACATGACCTTAATATTTATTACGACTTTAGAAAATAAAAGGCAGCAGTAATTTAAGCAATAAGATTCGAAAAAATTATTTAACATAATAACGACAAGTTTGAAAGAACACAACTTTCAAAAATTCGACTAGCGTGTGGAAAGCAGCACTTTTACGCACACAATTTAGTTTGGAAAGTGTCACTTTTCCGCACTAGTGCCGAAAAGTAAACCTTTGCAAATTTCCCACTTAACCAGGTACTTAAAATGTTTTTAATTCTAAAGTTTGACTTAGTATAATTTTATTATTGGCATAGTATTCTTTTCTTTGTACAAATCAGGTGTAAATTAACGAAATATTTACATTTACTAAAAATTAATATTGTTTTAAAAATCCTGGTATGCATATTTGCTTGTTAGATTTTTAGTTTTGACAGGTGTCGGTGTCCATATTATAAAAGATCAAAGTCATCAATAATTAAAAGGGTCTTTAGTACATTCTAATCAGTATCGTCGATTTTGAATAAAAACGTTTCTTATGGAGTCTTTTGACGAGGAATTACCAGAATCCATTCAAAAAGCAGCCGAAATAGCAAATTTAGATTAGTTGCCGTCCAAGTCGAAGCACAGGTACGAGAAAGAATATACAGTGAACAAGCAAAATGTGGGATTTAGACCCAAGAAGGCCACAATTTTCTCGAAAGATGAAATAGCAAAATTTATTAATGATGCTCCAAATGATGTCCATGTAGCGATGAAGGTAGCTACAATTTTCGGACTAGCTGGTGCGTGTCGTCGAGAAGAATTGATGAAAATTAGCATTGATGATATTGACGACAAGGGGAATCCTTTAATTGTAAATATTCCAGGCTCCACAAACCATTCTAGCAGAAGTTTTTTTAATTTCGGAGGAAATTGAAAATAGGAAATTTCTAGCTTTGTATAGAAAGTATTTTAGTTTACAAAAGCCCGAAACACCACAAAGAAGATTTTTTGTTAATTACAAAGACTTGAAGGTTGGAAGTCATCATCTGTTGCAGAAGGCTACCTAGAAAGATCTACAAGTTTCAAGACGGACTTATCAAACAAAATATTACCCCAAAATTCATCTACCTTTGAAGACAGCAAAACGCATTCAAGGCCCATTGTACCGTTTTCTAGCAAGCAACAATGAGTCTCTGTTACCTGTACCGACGAACGGTTTAATTGCGTTTCAACGGCAATGTCCAACTCCGCAACTTACCCATAACAACTTGCCTCTGCGATTCATTTGCAAAATGCTATCAACTGTTCTTTTACGATTAATGTTGCTAATAATAATAAGCAGTAATGGTAAAAATCAATATTATCCAATGGTTGTTTAGTTTGACTTTTATCAACACACTTAGAAAAAGAAAAATAGCGTTCCTCACACGTGTCGAAAATGCCTTTTCCGCACTTAACTGCAGTCGCGTGCGGAAAGGGGCACTTTCAGCACTAGTTAGGAAATATACTATTTTCTACTAGCGTGCGGAAAAGTCCACTTTTCCGCACGCATTTTAGTTTGGAAAGTGTTACTTTTCCGCACGCCGTGCGGCAAAGTTACTTTTCCGCACGGCGTGTGGAAAAGTAAAAATAAGTTAAAAATGTATATATTCAATTGCAACACAAAAAATCAAATTATATTAGGCTAAATAAATAGATGTTTTAGATAAAAATTTCATTATCTCAGAAATACGTATAAGTAAACGTCAGACTAGACTACACAAGTAGAATTCGACTTTATACCTTAATTTTTATAAATAATAATTATTTCTTATGATCGAAAGAATATCCAATAAAGGGTTAAGTAACTTCACCTAAAAGGTAAAACCATGGCAACAGAATCGCTCCATAACAACCAAGTACGAGATAATTTGTCAAAGTCAAAGTCAAATAATATTGCTGAATATAATAATTAAGTTCTTGACGATTTTAAAATGCTTGAATCAGACGACGACCTACCAAGCGAAATTTTGGAGACTGTTAAGAGTTTAGAATTTTTGCCTGAAAAATCAAAAAACAGGTATAACAAGGAATACGAAGTATTTCAAAACTGGTGTAATGGAAAAGGAGTGAAAAGCTTGAAAGAAGAAGTTTTGCTTGCGTATTTTGCCAAGCTCTCCAAGACTATCAAGCCGAATACTCTTTGGTCCAAGTATTCGATGTTGAAGAGCAAGCTTAAAATTGAAAAAGATGTGGATATCAGCAGGTATTTCAAGTTAACAGCATTTCTTAAGAAAATGAATATTGGTTTTCAACCAAAAAAAGCTAAAGTTTTTACCAATGAACAAATTAGTAAGTTCCTACTAGAAGCACCTGACGAAATTTACTTAATGATCAAAGTGGCAACAATATTCGGACTGGCGGGAGCATGCCGGAGAGAAGAGCTTTGCAATTTAACTACAAATGATGTTATTGATAAAGGCGATTTTGTAATGATTAACATATCTCAATCAAAAAACCATACATCCCGATGTTTTACAATTTCAAAAGAGGTAAAAAATGGAAAATATTTGGCATTGTATAGAAAATATGCAAGTTTAAGAAAACCTAATACTAAGCATAATAGATTTTTACTCAATATAAAAGGGAGTTATCTCAGTCCAGTGTGTGGGCATAAATTCCTTTGGCAAGATGCCAGCAGATATCGCTGGGTACCTCGGTCTTCCAGACCCTCATTTATACACAGGCCATAGCTTCCGCCGATCATCTGCGACAATGTTGGCAGATTCCGGGGAAGGCATAACCAATATTAAAAGACTGGGCGGCTGGAAATCGACTTCAGTTGCCGAAGGTTATATCGAGGAGTCCGCAAAAGAACGAACCAGAATATCAAACAAAATCTTAAATCAGAAAGACCCAACAACATTTACGACATCAGCATCCGCCTCCCAATCTGAAATATATTCTATTCAAACCGAGATACAAAGAAATCCAGGTAATGCAGAGGTAGAAAGTGGCAATACTGGGTCTACGACCACCATACCCAAGGTTTTGTCATCTGCTATAAATTTACAAAATGCCAACAACTGCTCCTTTATAATTAATATAAATAGTGATAAGATTTAGATTTAGTTTTTTTCTTAATATGTAATAAAAAATACAAAATACATATATTATAGACGAACTGTTTTATTTATTTTCCTAAGCTAGTAGAAAAAATGTTGTTCCTAACACTTGCGGAAAGTATTTTATCCTACGCTAGTAGAAAAATATTGTTCCTAACGTTTGCGGAAAGTATTTTTCCGCACTCGATTGCTATCCGAACTCCGCTTCGCGTCGTTCGGCTAACTGCAATCGCGTGCGGAAAAAATGATACTTTCCGCACTTGTTAGGAAAATAACTATACTAGCAAGAATTATTATTAAGAATGATTTTTTCCGAATAATGCGACTTTTATCAATTTGCCCGCCTATAAACCCCATCTGTGGACAGTCTGTATATTATTAAAAATAAAAAGTGTATATCAATTGACATCTGTGATTAAATAGAAAACATTGTTTAAAATTTTGGGTAAACAGCCTTTTTTTCTCAAATTTGTCAAAAGTCAATACAAGTTTCATTTAGATTATTTCTGATAGATGTCGTAAATTCTACTCCATGCGTATCACAGAGGAATGAATGGATGAATTCTCTTTCCTTTAGTTGGGATCAATAAAACATTGGGATAAAATTTAAAAGGGTCTGTAACTGTGGGTATTAGTAGCTGCTGCCCTCTTTTAGGACCTTTTTAACAATACATTTGTAAAAATATGCAGTATGAAAAATAGATATACAGTAACCATTATATCAAGCTGATTATTGATGTACGACTCTCTAAGGCCATTAAAAAAATGATTAAAATTTAAAATATGCTATATCTAATCTATATAATCTAAAGAACAAGTTCTCATTAGAGAAATATTGCACAGTAAAATAAGGCCAGGCACTAATAATACTGGCCTTATTTTGACAACTGAGCTTGCGCAGATGCATGATGGAATAAGGACTCTCTTAATAAGGATAGTGCCTGGCTTTATTTATGTCGGTTTTAGGTCGTGCCTTATTTTGGTATTAGAGAATTATCGCAAGTTGCCTTATTAAGTTCGGTAATTATTAATACCGGCCTTATTTAAATAGTGCTTGTACCCATAATTTAGAGTTATTGCAAATCATGTTGACAGTACCATTAACCTTAAAAAAGGGGAAGAAATTTTAGTAGTTTTTCTTTATTGTTTTGTGTTGTAGGGTTTTTATAACACAATTATAGAAATACATTTAAAAAGCAAGGTTTTAAGTATTTTTACTTCTAAAAACTTATCGATTTTATAATCGGCAGCCGTTCCGGAGTTAAAATAAGACCAAAATAAGGCACGACCTAAAACCGACATAAATAAAGCCAGGCACTATCCTTATTAAGGGAATGCTTATCCTACCATGCATCTGCGCAAGCTCAGATGTCAAAATAAGTTGTGTTAAACAAAACCCTACAACGCAAAACAATAAAGAAAACAACTAAAATTTTTCCCCTTTTTTAGGTTAATGGTACTGTCAACATGATTTGCAATAACTCTAAATTATGGGTACAAACATTATTTAAATAAGGCCGGTATTAATAATTCGCGAGCTTAATAAGGCAACTTGCAATAATTCTCTATTGACAAAGTTGCAAATACTTACATCCTATTTTATATTATCTAATGATTTATACACACTGCTCCAACATTGAAAAAAACTATTTTTAAAACACCTTGTATGTTATTTTTTTTGCTAAAAATACTAAGATATAAAAAATTTAACGTGTGTTCTAAGCTAATCAATAAATTTCGTGAAATAAAGCGCATTGCAAATGATAACGTGTTTGCCAGTAATAACTTTTAAAAACTGAAAAACTGTTTCAAGATAAATGTCCATATTTTTTAAAAGTTGTAAAAAATTATGGTATTTAGGTAATTATTAAAGTTCCGCCATTTTGTAGTGTGAAGCTACTGTCTTTATATTCTGGGGTCTATAATTCTAGTCCAATATTCCAAAATGGCGCCCAGCTGTTACCTTGACATTAAGTCTCATTTAGACTATCGTCTACACCTTGTTACATGTCGTTTTGACGCCGGCCAATCAGAATCGGCCGATGACATCATATGACATCATGACGTCATAGTCAACAAAATTGCATAACCGAAAAATGCCAATTAAAAAAAATGTTGCTGACCATACTTAACCTGACCGTGACTTTGGGCACATTAAATTTTATTTTAAAAAAATCCACTAAATATATAGAACTCGAACTAAAAACGACATGTAACATGGTCTAGATGCTAATTTATTTAGAGCTATCATTGATATGGCAAAAAAGTAGACCTTGGTCATATATTGGGTGCTATGATATTAACATGTAGCTCAGCCAGCACAGAAACATCTCAGGGAAGTTACGCGATATCGCATTGCCATTTAAAACCTATATCCCACGGAAGTTTCGCGGTGATTTCCCCAGAACTTACCAATTCGTATCTCCACGTCATACCTTCAGCTCGTACCTTAGTTAACTGCCTAACAAAACATATGTTAAAGATATTAGCAGTTCTTAAATAAGATATTACATTGTAATGTTGCACCAAATGTAAACATGAGACATTTTTAAAATATTTACCGGCGACTTTATTTAAATATAGAAATGTAAACTCTAAAAATGTTTTATGTGTAAAACATAACTTTTTACTTTGGTTGAAGAAATAAAAAGTTCTTCCCGGAGTGGCGGCTAGAGGTGTCGTACGAACGTTTTTACCTTCGGGGATCAAGGAAAGATTCACGCTAAATTGACGGCATCTTTCTTCTGGATCTAAGCGCTGTGAGCGCAGATTCCTATAAGCTGATGGTATCCTGTTTGGTGGTGCCTACGAGGTATTTCTCAAATGGCGGGAAATAGATGGGCGTGCCATGGGAACTGTCAGTAGTGAAAGTGAAGGTTATACGTAACACCAGTAGCAGATCTTGGTTTGGCAACCGACAATTTATGCATTGCATCGATTGTTGAATTGTTTGTTTTCTTTTGGAATTTCTGGGAGCTACGAGTGGTGGATTGGACCTGAAGGGACCAAAACCAAGAAAAAAATAGACAGAGAGAGAGAAGTAATGTAGGCGTAAGGTGCCAGAAATAAAAAATAGGCTTTGTATAATAATGACTTATGACTTATACAAAACATTACACAACATCGCATCACCTATTTTGCTTGCTGGGTATATTATTGTTTTAAGTTTCATGAAAATATACCGAACGGTTCAAAAGTTAGAAGGGGGCGACGGACTTTAGGACCTCACTGTCTAATTGAAAAACAAAAAATATTTCTTTAGTAGAATGTCGATCTTGACAAAGTTTTTGTAAAAAAGTATACCAACATTTTTTACACCCTGAAAAGTAAAAAGACATAAAGCTTTACACATAATAAAACAGCAATTTTTCAAAAAAAAGTTTTCTACAAAACAATGAAAACCGCATTTTAATTTTTTTATTTTTCTAATTAGTAATATCGATAATAAATTTCCAAAAAAGATCCAGTTGCAGTTGAACCAAGCAGCACGGGCGTAAAAAGAGCATATTATTATACTTTGGGCACTTTAAATTGAGAAAAATGCCTACTAAGTAACTATGGTTAGTGTCCGCGCATTTAATAAAGAGGCCACCGACGTCATCATTATCTGCGCGAAATCTCCTGTTATTCCCTCATCCCGTATTTAAAATATTATTTATTTTTTTAAATCACCTTGGTCGTACGGTGCTTAAAAATTACACAGAATACGTTGCGTGGTATATTTGTACCCCAAGTATAAAAACATTTCTTTGCTTTTTTTCTTAATTAAAAAAATCCATATTAAACATCAAATATTTATTTAAACGAATATTTAACAAAAACTTAAAAATATTGGTTGAAAATATAAGAAAAATATAACAAGTCTATTTTTTATATTTTGACATTCCACGCACATAATTTGTTTTTTAGAGTGTAAAACACACACAAAACGCTTGCACATTTGTCTGCATTTCTTATCTTTTTTCATTCGCATAAATAACAGCGCCTGGGAGTAGACTGTTCTACTTCTTGTTGTTCTTCTACATCTGTATTGTATAACTCAGGAAAAATATCAATAATGTAATTTCTAAGACTTTTATGCATATTTTTGTTAGTTTTAAATCTCCTCAACGCATTATCTTTTATTAGCGATTCTCCGAGCGCCAGCAGAAATTTTCTACGGCTATCTTTACTAACTAGTTTATCTGGAAATTTTAAACTCCATAAAACAAATGCATTTATTACGGAAACATCTAATAGTTGTCCTAACATTGTCATCGACCAGAGTTAACGTAAAACCGACACGAATTAGACGAAAACGCCACCTACACTTGTGTCGCGCATGCAAAACATGTGTCTAAAAGAGAGCACCTGGAAATACAGTGCGGGGTACAAACGTACCCCACGTCGCCTTTAATTTTTTTATATAAAAAGTATAAGGTTAATATTAGTAAATTACCAAAAATATATATAGAAGTTACCAATTGACAATAAATTAAATCGGCAAAGCAAAAATTTTAAAATTTACGAAAATATCGTAAAATCTATGACCCTGGGGTACGTTTGTACCCCGCACCGTACGACGAAGGTTAAAATGCCTCCTTCCTAGGTAACGATGCAAAGCCCTCGAAACCGCGATTAAAAAGAGTTACAGAAGATTTCGCGTAGATAATGATGACGTCGGTGGTTTCTTTACTAAACGCGCAGACCCTACTGGCTTTTTAAACCAATAAAATACGATTTTTATTGTGGTCGCTAGGGTTACTGACTTTTAAACCAATGAAATACATTTTTTTTCTGGTGTTTTTCTCAACTTAAAGTTTTAGTTTTTTTTTTCAGAGTAAGATAAACAACTCAAATTATTAATTTAGCAATAAACCATTTTTAAAAGTGCGCAAATATAAAAATAATTTTAAAAATATTGTATTGATGCATCTAAGTAACTAATCAGTTTCAAATAGCGCAATGAGGTGGAGATTTTTTAGTTCAGTTATATTGACAGCAACTTTTCATAAAGTTGGTGATCTAGCACAACCCGGTTAATATTATTCAACAGACAATATTGACAACTAGACTAATGGACTGGAATTACCAATAAGCCCAAAGCTTTTGACTTCAGATATATTTCGAGATGCCATAAATTTCGAAAAATTTAAATTTAAAATTTTCAGTAGCGGTAAATTTACGAATTTGACGGAACGGTGAGCTATTAGTTAGTTGCCCAAAAAGTTATAGCTATATGCTAAATTTCGGACACAAATAAACTCTACTCGTCTCAAAAACTGGGTGACAAAAGTACTGTGGTTTGAAATTTTGTTTTGGGAAGACAAAAATTTAATATTCTTAGCGTTTTATTGTAACGTTTCTTTTAGTCCGAAGTATTAAAATTAGTCATTGTCGTTTTCTTATGACCTTTGCTTTTCTTTTTTTTAATCTTTGTACAATCCACAAAGGCAGAAAGCCCAAATACTAACGTACCGTGGGTGTCTTAAGCAAGGTAAGAGGAAGTTTGTTAATACGGGACTTAAAAACTTGAAGATTTGGGGGAGAAGGAAAGACCTCCGCTGGCAGTAGGTTCCACAGTCTAGAAACTATAGGGATAAAAAACGAACGAAATGGGAAGTTCGGGGCCTGTCCAGTTGGACCGTATAGGGGTGCGTGCGGTACCACGAGTTTCTCTGTTGGGAGCTGCAAGAGGAGGGACTATACTGGATAATTTGTCGGAGCAGAAGCCGTAAAAGTATCTATAAAGAGCGATAGATCTCTCACAGCTCGACGATGGGGAAGAGAAGGAAGTCTTTTAGTAAGTAGAGGATCATTAATATGACATAAACAAAAGTTATTACTAGTTCTTCAATAAAATATTCTGGACAAGATGGTGAATGCGGTAAGATTTGGTGTTCAATCTAGTATTAATTGACAAAATATCATAGTAGGCTTGCAATTTTAAAAATTTAAAAAATATACTTTCGTTATTCGTAAACTTTTAAAAAAATCAACACGTAATTTATATTATATATTTTTAAGGGGACATATTTTTGTGTCAAAATTCACTTTTTAGGGTTAACCCCGTCCCCAGTAACACAAACGTCAAAAGTTCAAATGGAAAAGGGATGCAAGTGATATTTTCTCTTAAAGGGTTTTTCTTTTCCTTCTTTAATAATTTTAATTATTTGTAGTTTTTACCCTAAATACCGGGTGTTCCTAGCCGGTAGCGCCTCTATAGCGTTTTATTTCATTAAATATCAAAATAAAATTTGATACGTAGGTACATCACACAAATGTACCGGATGTCAAAGTTATAAATTTACACCCTCCTCAGAGTTGGGTCGAATACTGAAATTTGGTATTCGAATACGAATACGAATACCGTAAAAATAAAGTATTCGAATACCGAATATTTTAGAATACCTACAAAAAAATGTATTCAAATACTCGGTATTTATGAATACCACGATTGGGTATTCATGAATACTGATAGAACCCCACAAGTGAGATTTCAGCGTACCCTAAAAATTTTTAGTACCTACCCTGACCTACAGATGGCGAAAGTAGTACGATGTCGCTTTGCTAATACGATTACCATCAGAAATTGATAGCAGTCGCTGACGAGCAGTCGGCCCGATCAGTTAGAGTGAGGATATACGCAAAATTTAATAAAAATAAAATCCCCGATAAATGAACCCAGTATCCATAAGATCATTAAATTTATGATTTCAGAATAGGATATATCGATGCGTTTTTACAAAACATCGTAAGCGACATTCGCCAATTTTACGGGAAACGTTTTTTCTTCCCATCGCGTTATTTTTAAAGAAAACCGAGATCTGAATGTTTTTGTTTTAGATTTCTTCTTAATTTGAATTACAAAACAAACATATTTAACATTTAATGTCAAAATTTTCAGAATCTCCCAAAAAAAAAACTAAAAATTTTAAAATTCTAAACCTAAATAATAGATAATTTTTACATTTTTTATTTTTATTCAATTTATCTTGACAACGGTGGCAGACTTGGCATTGGCAATCCATCTAGATCAGTGATTTTATTTTAACCAAAGTTTTAAAGATGTGAAAACTGCCTCGATGGGAGCAGCGATTGATTACTTCAGATGATATAAGAATAGAACCACAAATACACGACTTTTTTATTTTTGGCCTCCTTTCAACCATTTTTCGGACCATAGTGAGACCGGCTATATTTACCATAATCATTAATAATTTATTGAGTTCGGCAAGTTATTATTTTCCGGACTGATTGTGTCTGTCTGCTGCTTCTATAAAATCGGAATTAAAAAAATCGATTGTTATCTTTGTGACACCCTTTCATGTTAATGAGGCGATGATTTTCGAAACGATCGTCGGCCTGTCGGAATCGGAATAATTCACTCGGGGGTTCGTATTGTTCACAGTTGACATTTTGATCGTTTATAAACCGAGATATTTAAATAACGTAACTTTTTGGATAAATTGAAATTGAAATTAGACACGGAACATATTTAGCTGTCTTAAGGTAAAATATTTTTACGAATTTTAATTTAATCTGTCTGCTTTCTAAATTACACCACTCTACAAAATAAAAAAAAGTATTAGACCAAGAGATGTGATATACTGGGTTACATAGTAAAAAGTACTGCAACTCTTAAATATCTTTAAAACTGCTAAAGCTACATTTACCAAATTTGGTATCTAAAGGGTATTAAACATAAAGAAGGTAATAGTAGTATCGGCACCATTGCCAGATTTCTCCGTTTTGTGCTACACGTATCTTTTTCGTTTCTTTTTAATGGAATGCCTTACTTATTTTCATTGCAATACATTGCGCAAGCCAAATTTTCAAAATTCCATTTTTATTAGCTGCTAACTGCACCTGCACTCTGTAATTCGATAGAAAGAAGAAATAGGCAGGAAAGAAATTACCTTTCTAATTTTTGTCTGTACTCTGTATTATTATCAGAGACAACAATGAGACGAGTAACTGGTTCTAACAATTTGTCCATTGTATTTATCTCTTTCTGGTTTAACGCAAGTTCCAATAAATAGGTCTTTGTCTTTCATCATGGCAGGCTATCGTAGATGGAGCAATCATCGCTTTGTCCTGGTTGCCAAGCTGTTTACAATTTCTGCATGTAAACTTTAATGTCCTTTTTGGCTCACATCTAATTAAGAGAAAGAAAATATACCATGAATCGAATATTTTTAACTTGACAACGTTGCCGCAGGCAGTCACGCCGAAATGTTATTCGATATTTGTGTTTGATATTTTTCAATGGCCGATTTGTTTGGACAGTTTGTTTACATTTTCTGTGATTTATTGTGTGTTCCGTGGTTTTTACCTTTAATTGGACTTTGAATATTGACTTTTATTAGTGATCACAGTGTATATATTAAATTTGTGCTTTTCAACAGATAATTTCGGGTAATATTGACATGGTTATCTGTAAGAAAAAATCTTTATAAAAACCAAATAAATAACATTTTTAATTAGGTGTGTGTAATTATTGAACTAAACCCCAATATTTTATATTAATAGGAAACAAAAACAAGTACCTAACATTAAGGGCAAAAATAGCACAGCTATATAATTTGAATTTGGCGGGCAAACGATAAAGTCGACTCACGCGCCATTTGCGTTTACCTTCCTTGAAGACAGACAAGGAAGGCCCAGCAGCTATCTCTCTCTCGGATAATTTATTTACATTTAAGGCGAATTTTTTATTATCAACGGTTCAAAACATTTTAAAAACATTTGAATACCTATCTCTATCTAACTCTTATATTTATATTGCCATTTCATTTTATGTTTTTAAAATGTTTTGAACCGTTGACAATAAAAAATTCGCCTTTAGTTGCTCGTCTTATTCTTGTCTCTGTTATTATTTCTGAATTGTTCGTAAATATTCGTCAGTGGTTAAATAATAGACTACTGGTCCTGAAAACGTTGGGTTCTTGTGGAAAAATGCACCCTTTATAGAAATATGCAATTGGTATTTCTTAAAATATATATGTTTTTTTACTTATGTTTTATATGTTTCATTAATCTGGCATATTTACTCATATTTTAATCAGTCCAAGTCCATTAAATTTCTCGATTTTAATAGTTTTTCTTTGCTTAATTAGAATGATACTAGCTTTTTTCCATTTTGTATAAAAAATTTAGAGGAAAAAAGACAGTGACAAAATTTGCTTGAAAAAAGAAAAAGTTAGCGAGGTAATATATAATATTATTAATCCCTTTGAATTAGCAAAAGTTGAAATTAAGCGGTATTTTAGATTGCATGGATTTAATGAAAAAATAATTCGTGAGCCTACACCTCGTGTAAGTGTTAAAGTTTAAACAAAACACAATATAACAACATAATATAAACAAATATATTATTTCAACAAAACCCTAAATAAAAATTTGTTTATTATTGCGATCACAAATTGCAATATATTCAATGTTCCCGCAAACACCCGCTTATAACAAAATGTAAACGTCCAGCAGGTAAGAAGATGAGCGAGATCACTTTTTACAAAACGCTATAAAATAGAACAGGATAAATGACAAGAAAGATCCAAATCGCCTTTCTATTTCCAGGAGTTCGTGTTGTCCATTCGTGAGTGTGGAACGAGCCGAAAGACTTTACGGAGTTCGAAATAGACAGGAAATAGAAAATAGAGAAGAAATTTCTTTCTTGGCGAGATACGGAGTCCAGGCGCAGATGTGCTTAAATATCTCTAAAACCGCTTGGCCTGCGTTTACAAATTTTGGTATTTCAAGGTTTCTGAGCAAGTAAAATTGAACGTTGTTGTCAGATTTTTCAGTTTTGCGCTACACGTAATATTTTTGCTAGATTAAATGGAATACCCCATTAATTTTAATTAAAATAAAAGGGGCTTGCCAACTTTAGTAACATTCCAAATTTTTAAAATTTAATTTTTAACAGTTACCAAGATATGACAACATCGGAATTTTTATTAAAATTTGGCATCAATGCTGATATCACTGATCAATTAGGCATGCCTAAAAATCCCTAAATACCAAATCTTTTAAACACAGCTTTAGCGGTTTTAAAGATATTTTGGCTAAATTACTTTTTGCTCAAAGTGTAATGTAGTATATCTCGCCAAATAATATACACGGATTTTAGAAAATTTAGAAACTTAATAAATTTAATCTGCCCAATTTAATGCAATAAAAATAAATTGGGCATTCTATTTATTAAATTTAAATAAATATGTGTAGCACAAGAGTTTTTAGTTTCACAAGTTTCGTTCTCGAGATATTCATTTTTAAAGTTAAAAATTAAACTAACCCTAATTGAAGATATGCTCTATATTGGTTAGGCGGATTAATTTATTGAATTAATTTAATCATTTTTATTTAAATATTAGTTAATATTTTATTTTTATTTTTTAACTTAATTTTTAACTTGACAACAGTGGCAGAGTAGCCACCAAAACGTCGTTTTTAATTAGAATTTTTGGGATTTTTAAGAGGTTTTCCTTTTATTTTGTTTTAGGCGACCGGCCAGTTCATAGGGGACAATAGGGCTGAACAGGGTCAGCTCGTATAACCCGGGACCAGGACCGAAGCGGTCCCATTCTTTCCAGGCGTGTACCCAACAAGAAGACCATCCATTAAACTGACCTTATTTTAACTATATTTCCTCTTCTTTTGCAAGCAATTTTTGAGTGTTTTGCTAAATTGGCACACAAAAATAGACAAAGATTGAGTGCATGTAAACCTTTTAGATAATTGCGACTTTCTCGTATGTACTAAATTAATTCTGTTTTTACTGAAAAAAACCTACACAAAAATTTACAAATCCCATTAAATGACTCTGTACTCTGTACAGAGAGATCCCAATTCGTGGTTAACCATTGGAATGTCAGAAACCGTAAGAGATGAAAACCCAATTAAAATAGAATAAAGTTTCAAATTTAATTTTCGGACAACCAAAAATCTGTAATTTGCCAACTCCGTGAGCTCTATGAGAGTACAGCTGCAGATTTTGGATACAACGTTTCGTCTTTAGGTAACCATTATCATTTTTTTTTTTGGAACAATAAATAAGATATCCTTTATTCTATAGAGTTTTTAAAGGAATTTTAATGTGTGTGTCACAATTATTTTGATTTTTTTGTGCTACAAATAACCACATTAAATTATTTTTTTTGTTTTAATAAAAGGTCATGCCATATATTGCAATAAACCATTAAATTTTCCTTGAGAAGCTTTATCCAATACAGGATGTTTTATAATATTGTTTAATATAAAATAACAAAGTTAAAAAGACGGTTTGTCAAAAAGAAACGTCGCAAGCTCAAGAAATGACTATAAAAAGTACTTTTTGATTTTTAATAGCTTACAATTACAAAACAATGGTCACTCTTAAATTTAGGACATCCTGTATAGATGGGTCCATATTTAATTCATTCTAAAGGGGTGCCGCCAAGTATACAAAAAAGATAAAGTAAATAAACCTTTTCGAATGCACATAGCCTCGGACAGTGACTGATTACAAATTTTTAGATGAATAATAAAAATACATTGCTAAAAACACGTATCACCTACTTACAAAACATTCTCTTATTTCGCCTCTGTCCTACTATAAAACTGATAGCACGTAGCGTGGTACTAGAAACTCGTCGGGTTTAATATTTTTTGCTGCAATAAATCATTGTTTACAAAAGGGTTTCTTTACTTTATCATTTTTTGTGTACTTGGCGGCATCGTTTTCAGAATAAATTAAATGTGGACCCATCTTTACTAATACGCATTCAAACACGTAGTAGGACAAGATATATTCTGCGGAAACAGATCTAAAAGAGATATTGTCCACAGTTTCAGCAGAGTGGTTGGTTCACGTTTTATGAAAATCATGTTCGCAACCAATCGTGATTCACCTAATATGGTTACTGTTGGTGTGCAGTCGTTTTTCTGCAGGCATATTTTACACAAGCCTGCCCAAGACTAAAGAATCATAAATATATATATATATACAAAAAAACTGAATAAACTTATTTTCAGTTAAAGTAAAATCGGCTTTATTCACGTAAGTGTAACTTGGGGCAAAATAAATTAAAACAGTTGAATTGGTGATGGTTCTTAAGGGTTGTACAAACCATGAAAGAAAAAAATATCATAAGGTACAAAATATGGAAATAAGCTAATCATTTAAAGGGTTTATTTACACGCCAAAAACAATATTTGTTACTAAGCAGTTACCCACCTAAGTACCCAAGCAGCCAGCTGACGTTATTATGACGTCATTTTTAAGTCATTTTAATGACGTGTTTTTGACGTCGTTAAAGTGACGTCTTTTCGATGCCTTTTTTCGTCATACTAGTTCATAAAAATCCAATGACTTCATGGTCAGAAAACCCGCCAGAAAAATTTTGTGACTTTATATGATTTGTGTCAAAATCCAACCGAAATATCATATGACAGAAAAATAAGACTAATAATTTTACAAAATTGAAATAGGAAAAAACTCTACCGATAGATGGCGCAATGAACAATAAATTACCACGTTTATTCAACATCTACGCTCTTTATTGCCTACACCGTATCGATGAGACCAAAATAATTCAACACCGGTCTGCGGTTGGTAATCTCAATTGCTTTGAAATAAAAATCTTCGGTTAGTGTAGAAAATCTGCATCTCTAGGTTGGACAGTGTCCCGGGAGATGCGATCTTGCAGTGCAAGGAAATTGCAAGCAGTAAGGAGTTTTTTTCTATTTCAATTTTCAAATAAAATATCGTATTATTTTAGCTTTAAAAAAAAGTATATGCGTCAATTTTTCGTCATCTTAAAGACGTTATTATTGGGACGTCTTTAATCTATGACTTAGGGAGGTCAATTTAAAGTCATTTTGTCGTCATCTTATAACGTCTTTGATGACCAAATGTGACCAAAAATGACTTAAAAGAGACGTCAATAAGGCGTCAGCTTGCTGCTTGGGTACTAAACCTACCCGACGTCGCTTGACCTATTGTTCACAGGGGAACTGGTCTGTTAATGTGGTATAGCCAATACTTAATTGCAAAGTCAAGTCGACAAAAACTTTTTTAATTGCCACAAAAATATATATTTTTTCTTTAATTATTTTATATAGGCAACATACGTTGCTTATTAAATATTTTGTAAGGTAGTATAGTAAGTATAGGCAACACACGTTTTTATAAAAAAGTAAGCAATAAATTATGAAAAAGAGTAGCGTTAAGACGTCCAAGTATCGAGAGGATCATTAGAGATATAAAGATTATGACGATTATGTAATTCAGTACAGTAGAACTCTCTAACGTGGTTGAATTTTTGAATTTTCCTACGACCACTTGTGAAAATAGCAAATAGCACACTGATTTCATGCATAGAAAATGCGTTATGTCACACTAGTGTTGCAAAGTAATTTACAGCACTAGTGTTGCAAAGTACTTTACAACACTGGTGTGATACATATTATGATGTCATTCTAAAAACTGCTATTTGTTTTGCAAGTGACATATTTATTGTAGTGACAGTAAAAAAACTTTTTATTTACCTTAAACGGTAGAACCCAAATTAGCGAAAATCATCTTATTTTATATTTATTAAAATTTATGAAAAAATAAAAACATAAACAAAAATAGACATAACCACAAAAACAAGTTTCACTGACTGGCACAGTGTTGTCAGGTAAGTAGATCAAATTAAAAATCTCCCTTCTACCTTTGAGCACGTACTTTATAGAGGCAGCCTTGCCGCTTGACCGTTCGACCTAAAGCGCCAGAGAAAAAAGCCTATAGATCAAATTCCTTCCTCTCTTTCTTCGTGTACTCAAACAACTAGTTAAATCTTTTTTTTTTTTAATCCCTAATTAAACCTAAGGCTAATACACACTTTATGAATCCACTTTCTTTTATCCATTCATAAATAGAATCAGACCCTTCCGACGTTGCCAAATGCTTTCCATATTTTGCATGGTAATTGACGTTTGGTAGTCGTTTTTCCTTACTTTTAGGACTTTAGGTTATGCATTTACAATTTTCATTTTTTTATATTTTTTCTTAAAAATATGAGGAAAAACTGTTATTTTTACTTAATTTTATATGTAATGTTCAGTTTCATTAACTCGTTTTACCAATTTTACCCCACCCAGCACCCCTTTTCACTCCCCGGTCCCGTAAGTTTATTTACTGATATTTTTTAAAAAACGGAATATTTTGGATATGCACCACTTACGTTTTATTTAGAAGAGTGTCTAAAATATGTAAGAATCGATAATTTTAAAAAACACTTATAATAGCAGAAAACCGTATTAAACTAAGTATTATCGTTATTACCTAACAAAACCATACAATTTTTATTAAGTGAGGGCCTTTTTAAATTCCAAAATGATAAAAGTTAGTTCTAGGTAGGTGATTTTCGATGTAAAAATATTGTCAAAACAGTATAATATAGCAGTGAGGAAAAGTATATATCACACTAGTGTTGCAAAGTAAATATCACCCTAGTGTTGCAAAGTTCTCAATTGTTTTTTATTTTTTCTGAACAGACAAACTTTAATTTATTTATTTTTTGGTGAATAATTTGTGGTCGTAGGAAAAATAATGTACAGTACTCGTGTGAAAATGACTTTCTTACACTCGTGGGTTTGTCGCACTCGGCTAACGCCTCGTGCTACAATATTCCCACTCGTGTGAAATTAGTCATTTTCCACACTTGTAATGTAATATACTATTGCATTACTGTTCAATGTCCAAGGATGTACTTAACTATACCTGTTATTTTTAATTAAAAAAAAAGCTTTTCTTCATAAAAAT